>JAQZBX010057220.1:0-18013 GCA_029593785.1 Cabassous unicinctus
TCAAAATTCCCACACAGGCCACACACTTGCTCCTTGATAGGCAAGTTGAGAGGATGGCATTGTAAACCTCAGGGGCACACTGTCTGCCAGGGGAGGAAGAGGTTCCAGGCAGCCAAGGAGGCAGAGGTGGTCTGAGAAAGAGGGGGTGAGTGGGGGAAATGGATGGAGCCCCACAGGCAGAACCAGGGTGATCAGCAAAGCCTTGCTCTGGCTGGCCAAGACCTTTTCCTGGGATTCCTCACTGACCCCATTTCAAAGATAAGGAAACTAAGCTCATTCACAAAGAGAAGCCACTTATCTACTGCCACAGGGCAGAGATGGGAATAAGACAGCTTTGACCCTGGAATCAACCTCCCCAATAAGAGTATGAGCAGAGAGAGGAGCTGGTTCAACGTCACATCAGTGAAAGCACAGAGGACCTAGGAGGGAACACCGTAGGCCCACTTCACTATGGCAGGTGAGCCCCTTACCTGGAGAAATGCAGCCTGCTCAGAGCAGGCTGGCCAGGATTCTGCTGTGTATTAAAGGCTACCAGGGCTGATATAATACCTTATTCACCTCTGTGTTCACCTGTCATAGTGTGCAGCATGCAACAAGTCCTGAACAAGTGGTTACTGAATGAACGAAAACCATCAAATAAAAACTACGGAAAGAATGGATATGTCAAAAAAAAGACGCTCTACTCTTACAACACATTCAGAGCCCTGTCTTGAGATGAAGAGATGTGACTTATTTTGCTCTAATAAGCAGAATTTGGCTTGAAACTATGGGTGTGGGTTAGAGGGAAACATGTAGGAAGAATGTTCTAGCAGTTGGACAAAAGGCCAAAGATCTTTGTAGGGACTGACAGCCCTGTGGTATGGCACCTGCCCCAAATGTCCTTCTACTCACCCCAAGTCTCTCCTCTTCAGCTACACTGGCCTCAATTCCAAGCTCCAGCTCCAAACACCTTTCTACCGTGGGGCCCTTGCACATGCCTCTCCATCTGCCTAAATTCTCTACCCCCGGATATTGACACAGCTCACTCCCTCACCTCCCTGAAGACTCTGCTCATGCATCACCTCTTCAGACAGGTCTTATCAGACCAATCTATGCAAAATAACATCCCCATTCGAAGATATCTCCTCAGGGGTAAAAATATGTCTGCCTTTTCCCTGCTAGATCCCACTGTCTGGAACAGTGCCTGGCACATAACAGGCGCTCAATAATTACTTGTTGAATGAGTGAGTGAGTGAATTGCAAATGCTTTCCAGAAACGCAACGGGGTGCCTCACGGAGAAGTAAGGGCAATGCACCTCTCAGTGGTGTGACAAGCTGAAAACGGATGGTTCTATCAGGGGTGGCTGTGGAGCTCATTCAAGACTAAATGAGGCACCACAGCTGACAAAGCCACTTGTCACATACATGCCAGTTAGAGAAAAAGTTAAAGTCCCAACAAACTGTTAGACCCTCTGTTGGGGAATGAATCATGTCACAAAAGACATGCTCAAGTCTTAATCTGCTTTCCTTTGGGAGTGAACCCCTTTGCGAACACAACCTCTGAAGATGTCATTATTAGGTAAGGTGCAGCCTCGTTTGTGAATAGGACCTTTGAAGATCCTATTTAGATGAGGCCAAGTTGAATCAGGGTGGGCCTTCATCCATATGACTGGGGGCCTTATAAGGAGAGGAAATGTGGATGCTGTCAGAAGAAGCCAGAAGTCAGTAGAAGACACAAGTCAGTGGAAGCCAGAAGTCTGCAGAAGTGAGAGGAGCAGACATAGGAGAGAGAGATGCCCATATGATGGAGCACTGCCAGAATGCCACGGGTTCCTGGAGAAAGTGAGCGGCCAAGGCTGTGATTTTGGGCCTCTAGCCCCCAAAGCCATGAGATAAGAAATTCCTGTGCTTCAGTGAATCAGTGTGTGGTACCTGTCTCAACAACCCTGGAAAACTAAGACACCCTTATATCTTACTGTCCCTGGACAAATAGTGTAAACTGTCTCAGGAGCAGGTTACCACAGTTTTACAATTAGCTCTCAAAATTTGCTGACCCCTGGCTCAGTGGTAAGTCAACACCCCAGCATACTTTGTACTGTTTATAATAATATTTTGTGTGACTGGTTTGCCTCTCCAATTAAGAAATCTGAGGAAAAGCCTAATCTTACTTCCTTCCTTTGTGAATATAAACTGCATGCCTGGAAGGCCAGTCAAGGAACTGTTAGTGTGTGAGGTCCCCTCAATCCTTCCCACGTGCTGCCAGCCCTGGTAAATGGTCAAGGCTAACTCTCAACCTTGAGGCCGTGGTCTTACTTGTGTGGGGAGGGAGGCTGGACTGATAACCAGCGCTTCCCTCAAGACATCGGGGAGGGGCAGTGGGTTGCTGCTTGGGTAGCTGAAGAAGGTCCAAACGACAAGTCATGGACAAGCCAAAAGGGAAGGTGAGAAAGGCCACTGACCTGGTATGTCTGCTTCAGGACCACGGAGACAAACAGGTGGCGGTCCCAGACCATAGACAGTGCTCTGCCCAGCAGCAGAGTGACATAGCGGCCAGTCTCCACCACCTCAAAGTGAGTCTCATCCTTCATGGGCCTCTTCACATTCACCTGGAGGATGAAGGCACACTTGTCCAGGTCCTCCCTGTGCCCCACACACCCCGTCTGTCTCCACCATCCATGAGCGCTGGGCCCTGCTCTGCCTTATCGCACCTGTCAGTTGTTAGCTCGCCCCTTCAGGCCAGGACCGTCTGGTCTACCACCCTCCAGGGATTCTATGACCCAAGGATGATAATAGAAGTGGCAGCAACCTCATATTACGAGCTTAAAAAGTACAACAAAAACCAGAAGATCTTCCATCACTGCACTCAAAGTGGTTTTTCTGACACTTGGGATATAAATACCTATGGCCCCCTAAATACGCTTTAATGTGAGAAAGATTGTAAGCCCCTCTAGTCCTTGATTTCAAACTCTATCCCTTCATAAAAATGGGCACTAACCTCTCACCTTTCCTACAATCCCCCACCTCCCACTCCCCAGAATCGCCGTGACCAGGAGTCGGAGCCTAAGAGGAGCGAGGAGACTGAGGCACATGGGCTAGTGTCGGGAATCACGCATTTCCAGACTCTAAAAGGACCCCGGCCTGGGCCCTGGAGTTGGCCAAATCGCTGCCAATGCCTAACCCACAAAGCCCATTTCAGCATGCTTGGCTGACTACCTAACTGGTAAAACTGAGGCTGATACTAACAACCTGTCACCCCTTTGCAAACATCCTCGTCTAGTTTATATACAACTTGCAGACTTAATCACACGTGTCTGCACACTGCTCAGCTGTACACACACCGAGCCAGAATCTCAGGGTGGAATTTTAGGATCAACATTTTAAATGGGCTCGCCTATGGGAATCCTGTGTACTCTTCTGAAAACCGCTTCTTAGTATACAGGGACTGAATCTGTTCACTTCTCTTATGAGAACCCCAAATATAGAGCCCTTAAGAAACGTTTATCTGAAAAGAACCGAAAACAAAATAAAAACTGCCCCTTAACACCATCACTCTGAAATACATGTGAACAGACACATATGTATATAAATAATAGGAAGAGGAAGTCCCCCTGCCCCTCCGGGCCCCCCTCCCCTCCAGAATTGAGCACTGGTTCTTTCTACGCGCATGTGCATTCTTCCCCACCCGAACAGCTATACTTTATTTTACCAAAATGGGACCACGCTTCCCGTATTGGTCTGCAAACTGCTCTCCTCACAGAATAATAAGTCCAGGTCAGATGCTATAGTGCTACCTCATTCTCTTTAACGACTATGCATCATTCCATTCATATAAGTCCCTAAGAGATGCTGGCAAGTTCTCTCAATAAGCTGGCAGAAGAACACAGGGGGGAATGAGGGCGAAGGAGATGAGGCTGGCACTTACCTCCCCATCAAACAGCTCAATCTCTCCCCCCTCCACCAGGATGGTGACCCGCCTTTTGCACTTGGCTGAGGGGTAGCCACACCCCTCACTCCCCACCAGGATCCGGAAGGTTCCAGGGTTGCTGCCACAGTAGTCCTGGGGAAAGAGGGGTTCCAGGAGAGAAATAGCAGCCTGCTACCTTCCCCACCCGCGACTGGAAGGTGGGCATCTTGGCGTCTCGGGCCCGTGAATATGTGTTACCCCCTGCATATGTGTTACAGGATGCTACCGAGTCGGTGTGTGTGAGACTCCCTGTAGGTTAACTCCCCAAGTGTGTCAGCCGGGTCATTACATACTGCACCAGGTTTCTACAGTCACTGGGTGGGGGTGGGGGTGGTAATGAGCCCAAGAGAAGGAGGGGAAGGGAGAGGGGAACGTGGCACAACCGGCTGGAAGCTCCTACCTAGAGCCTGGTAGATCTTGGTCCCACCCAGGTACCCGGGCAGTATGACCACACAGCAGCTTGTGACTCTAAATTCTGACTAAGTTCTGAGTCTCTCTGGACTGCTGGCCCAGCAACATGACCAAAGCTTACTTGGCCCAGCTCCCTGGGTCCTGAGCTATGATTTCTAGTTGGGAATAGAGGGAGGGGGAGGCCTGGTCCTTGACCAATTGTATAGACATTGCACGTAACGCGTGTCCAGTCACTGGTGAGGACTGAGGCTGGCACGGGTCTGGGATCCTTCCTTCAACCACACCACACCCCCCTCCTCCTCCTGAGAACAGAGCTTCACAGAGTGCAACTGTCTCACCCCTCGTGAGAAGAGCACTCAGACCTCCTTGGTTCCCCATTTGGTAGCAACCAGCAAGAGACACTCACAGGCTCCCACGCACGCACGCACGGGGCAGGGAGGGCCAGGGGGTGGTGCCCTCACTCTCTAGCCAGAATGTCCTGGACTCTTTCCCTTCCTGCTGGGCAGTGGGGCTTGTCTTTGCCCCCAGCCCCACCTCCTTCCCATTCCAAATTGTGCTGGGTGAGAAAGGAAAGTGGTAGGGAATGCACTAGAGTCACAGACCTAGAAGCAAATTCCAGGGGTCATTTCAACCATCCCCTGCCCAGGGCCGCCATGTAGAGCAATGAATGCTGTTCCTCACACACAAGGATGCTAGCGGGGGGGTGAGTGGGGTCTGAAATCTGCATCCTGACTGCATCCTGCATCCTGACTGAGGCTGTACCTTCCAAAAGGAAGGAAAGCCTGTTCTCCCGGGCCCAGCAGTGCTGAGGGGACTCACGGAAGCCTTGCCCCACGCTGATCCTGGTGGACAAATGGGCTCCGGGCCTGTTCTTACAAGTCTCCAGGGAAGCTCATGGCAAAGGGCCACCGCTTTGAGTTTCAAACCCCCTAAGTCTTTGGGCACTTCTTTTGGGGGTTGGAAAATTATTGCAGTAGAAACCAGACCCCACAGTTCTTTCTACAGACAGAACAGCAGACTGCCATGTGGAAATGCCCCCAATTGCAACCGGCACCTCCCCTCCTCTCCCTCTCCCTCATGCTTACCTGCACCAGAACGTACTGGCACTCGCCGGGGAACATGTATTTGAGCCCGTCAAAGGTGAGGTAATGGGCCATGCCGACGGCGGAGCACGAGGCATCACACACAGTGTCCGTGCAGTTCCACTTCCGGTCACGACAGACACTAGGAACAGAAGTGGCAAGGATGGCAGGTGACAAGGGAACCCAGCGTGGGAGGAGCTCATGTGGGCATTTTGGGGAACAGAAACTGCTCCAGGTGCCACGGGCCCTCTAGGAAGGCCCAGGAAGAAGCACGGAACTCAGTTGCCTTGAAACTGCGAGCTATGCCTTCTCAGAGCACAGAGCCCAGAGGGGCAGAGGGAAGCCATGCTGCTCTCCGTGGCCAAGGGGGGACACTGAGGCATACAGAAAGGAAGGCCTGCCCTCTTCAGACCACCTGCTATGGATTGTCTAAGGCTCAGCCTCCCCCTGGAAGCCACAGGGTGGCCTGAGTGTGGCTACAGGTGGTCCACGAAAGAGTAACATTCAGGCTGAGATCCCTGCAAGGCTAGGAGGAAAAACCAGACAGAACAGCCGGCGAGTTCTGAGCCTGCAAAACAGCGGTCCACTGTGAACTACTGCCAGGAGAGGTTTAGGGTGTGCTGAGTTGTATGTTTACATCGAAAGTGATTTGCTGACTGCCACCAGGCCCCATCCCATCGTCACCCTGCAACCAGAGCTGACCTCAGGGAGCCCACTCCGTGCCTCAGAAGCAGGACGCTCAGACCTCAGCCCTGGAGACAGCTAAGCGCCTCCCGGGTCCCAGTCCTTCCTGCCTCCCTCCACACGGACCTCTATTTTATCAAAGCTGTGCACAACCCAGAAGGCAAGGGCAGAGTGAATGCGCTGGAGGGCAGCCCAGGGAAGGGAGAAGGAAGACCTGCCACCTCCACCCAAGTCCCTTCTCAAAAGGCACTGTAGCAAGCAGCCTTGCAATCGGCTCACAAGGCAGGAGGAGGCCAAGGAAGGCCTTGAGACTGCCGGACCCTCCCACTCCATGCCCTTGGCCAGCAGGGTCAGGCTGCACAACAGACATGGGGCAAGGCCCTGGTCCTCCCCAGGCTACCTCTCCCTGCGTGCAGAGACGAAGCCCTGGGTTAGTGTCCATGGCGCACAGGTGAGCACAGGTGATGATAAAGAGGTGGAGAAACAGGCACAGAGAAGTGGAAACGAGTAACCAGATTCCCTCAGGGTGGGGAGGCAAGTGCCGAAGGCGCTGTGGCCACGACTGGCCCTGGCAGCCTCCTGCTCGGCGCCCGCACTTCCCCTCGCCTCCCCATGGTTCATGTGGCCAGGGTCTCACCAGGTGTTGCAGTCCATCTTCACCGTCTCTCCTGGGGCATACTCTTTGCCCTGGTGGAAGCAGGGACACCTGTCCAGGGCCACACATTTGTTTTCATGCCGGACCTAAGGGAGAAGAATCAAAAAGCCCGGGGACCATGGTGACTAAGCTAAAGCCTTGCTGAGGAAGTGTCATCTGAGGCCATGAAGCCAGCCCCAGGGCCAGCATGGAGCCCAAGTGGCAGTTCCAGCCACTGGACAGACCAGGCCAGGGGGAGCCCATGCCCAGGCTGGGGCTCAGCGAGCAGGGGCACCATTCACGCTGCCCCCCATCTCGACTGGAAGCCCTGACCACCCTCTGCCCTCTAGGGCCTGGCTGGGGGAGGGGGACCTGGGACACCTTTGTGAAGACACTTTGGTGTGTCAGAAGCCCTTGAAATATGCATAATTCTCTGGAGGGAATAAAGTTATAGACAAGGATGAATGCAGAACTATTTATCATTGCAAAACAATGGAAACGACTAAGTGTCCAACCACAGGAAAATTACCAATTCCATTAAGGCCCCCGATGCCTACCCCATATGATGGAATCCCATGGAGCTACTAGAATGGCCCTTTGGAAGAATAAGGATGCGGGAAATATTTATGCTGTTAATTTTTAAAACAGGAAGACAACTAGTCCCAATTATGAAACAGAGAAAGAGAGATGAGAGCTAGATCTCAAAAAGACTAGAAAGAAATACAGAAGTTGCCTCCAGATGGTGGGCTGGGCAGTGGGGGTTGGATTTTATTTTCTCTTTTATGTTTTTAACATTTTTTTCCAATGAGCATGTATTATGTTTATTACCGAAGAAAATGAACAATATATTTAGTAAAATTAATATGCACTTAATATCCTGGACGTGAGAGCTGAATACTGAAAATGGGCAGAGGTGTTGAATTCAGTGGCCGGGGGCTTTGTCGAGCCACGCGTGCCCCCTCCTCACCAAGGCCCTGACATTCTGCTACACCCTCCATGGCCACTGCTCTGCTTCCCTGCCGCCACCCAGTAAGACGTTACCTCCGTGAGCAAGAGCTCCTCCCCCGGTCTGCTGGGGTCAGGGGGAGAAAAGTCACCAAGAGCCCCTGGCCCCAGTGGGCTCAGGAAGGGCTGGTCAGACCCTCTCTGGGGCTGACAGGTAGTTCTGCACCAGTCCCAACTCCAGGAGGCGACCGTGGACGTCTGCTCTGGCCAGGGGCTCCCACCCCTACCCCCAGGGTGCTTGGAAGACAATGAGCTTAGCGCCCAGTGGGCAGCTTGGTAGGAACAGGGAGGGGCTGAGAAGTCTTTCCGACTGAGTCTTGACAGGCTCTGTCACAATTGGGGGTTCATTCCCCACATCTCCCCAAGCTTTATCAACCACGGTTTAAATCCGAGGCCTGTCACCTAGAGGCTGCTATAAGAGTGACTGGTGCATTGGGCTCACCAAACACTCCTACAGTGAATGGAGACTGTTCCAGGGATAATTCCAATTACCGGAGACACTTAAGCAGGAAAAAGTGATGCTGGACACATAGGGATAAATTCCAGGAAATAGAGCCTCCTCACCTCCCCTGAACATATGCCCCCCACCCCGTCTCGCCTTCAAACAGGGAGGGTTGGGGTTCCCAGGCCTGCTGGCCTGCACCTGCCTGCTGGGGTTTTTACCTCTCTCCAGGACACCCAAATTCTTGACAAAAAGGCCCAGACATCCACGGCCCAGGCAACTGCTCGTCTCGTCCAGGTGTGAGCTGAAGGAAGCCCAGCCGCCCTCGGATGACCATGAAACGCCGACCCCAGCTTGGCCATGAGATAACACTGCTGCCACCTCCTCCTGCCTGAGTTCCCACTGGCAAACCATAAGGCTCTTCTCTGCCCTCACTTATTTTAGTAGTAGATAATTCACTGATGGATCACAGTACTAATTACTACATTGATGTGATTATAAGAGAGGACCTTGCTATCAAATGAGGACTGCTATAAAGGCAGCAGTGGCATGGGTGAGAGCCATAGGGCGAAGCTGGAGAGGACACAAAGCATAGCCTTAAAAGGAGAGGAAAGGGTTCCAGTACCCACACCTCAGCAAGGGGCTTTCTGACCTGGGAGAGAAGAGCACACAACACCAGCCCAAACGGAACCACCCAGAACTACAACGCATTAAAGAAACCCATGTAGCTAGAAAGACAAAGGCCATGGCCAGGACCGGGGTGGCAACTGGTCAGACAAGTAGGTAGCCTAGCACAACTAGCACACAGGTGCTAGGGGGACCACAACCTGATTAAATATCTCCCACTATGCCACTCCCTATCAGGATGGAGGAGGCCTTAAGTGTTTTCGGAGCTCTTCCTTGCTAAGCAAAATGCATCTGTGCTTCTATTCCAGTAAGCCTGACCAGGGGACAAGCTGAGAGCAGTGTAGGAGAAACGTTTAGGCAGAAGGGCTTTCCTGGGCCTTTGTAAGTTACATCTCATAGGATTTATTTATTTATTTATTTATTTTTTACGGGGAGGCCCAGGGATCGAACCCAGGTCTCTCCATATGGGAGATGGACGCCCAACCATCTGAGCCACATCCGCCCCCATCTCATAGGATTTACAACACCCACGAGTGTTGGGGCTCCTGAATCCAAGCTCCAAGCTCCAGGTATAACAACAACTCTGCAGTCTTCATCCAAGACCAGTGAGAAAGAACTAAGGACAGGAACGTGCTTCCTTCCCAGCTGCCAAGAGGAATCCTAAAGCCAGCAGAGCTGGAAGCTACTTTGGAAAATGTAACCAGGAGGTTTCAGGGGGTAAGTGAGTGTCTCCCCAACAGCAGTACAACGTTCCCCCAGAGGGTGAAGTAGTTTAGCATCTCGAGGCCTGGCCCCCAGAAGTAGGAAATGCGTAGGAATGAAGGACCCCTGGAATAGCGATCAGGAGACCAGAAAATTCCACCAAATCCCCATGTAGCCTTGAACTGGTTCTTTTCCCTTCTTCCCTCGGTGTGATAAAGGGGGTTGAAAGAGTGGAGCTCCAGGGTTCCTTGTAGCTCTGCCACGCTGAGAGGATCCCGGAAAGAAAGACACCTCTGCGGTGTGGACGGGGCAGTGGATTGTGCTTTGCTGCCATCTAGTGGTTGGAGCAGGTAACACCTTAAAGGAATGACACTTCTTTCAAGAATTTTTGAGCTGAAGAAAAAGCCTGGGGAAATCTTTTAGTCTACCCCACCTCCTTTTATTGATCTAGTGGTCCTCAATGTGGACACTGGACTCTGCAACATTGCTCCAGTGTATGCTAATTAATTTCCTATAGCATCTCTGTTCATAATATGTGTCATAGTTTCCCTCTTTGAACTTACCTAATAGTGGTTTTTAACTCGCCACTTACTAAACACCTTCTATGTGACTTCTGCTGTCATCTTCTATCTTTTCAACAACGCTTCTGTAATTTTACAGATGACCCAAAGATTTTAAGTGACTTACCACTCAGTTAAGTAAATATCAGGAGCCAACATTCAAACCCAGAAGTAAATGGTCTCAATTCCGTGCTCTTTCCAAGCAGCTTCTTCACCAACCATTTATCATGGTATTGGCCACTTATCAAAAGCAGCCATGTCTCCCTGTTCCGTGCAGGGAGACCTTTGCAGCAGTGATGGGAACAGACGGGGTCTGCAACTCATGGAATGGACCAGAAACTTTTGCTCTAAGCAGGTGCCAGGCCTGGCGCAAATTACAGAGAGGGGCTCCTCCTTGGCCCCCAACACTTTCAAACAGGGGCTGCTAGCCTTAGCAGGGACATTGAGAATTGCCTTGAAGGAGGAAAGGCAACCTGCAGGCTAGAACTCTTCAAAGTGTGGTCTATGGATGATACAGGTTCAAATGATATAAGTTTGTGATGATATAAGTAGAGAACAGAGTGGTAACATGTCTGTTAGTATGTAATAATGAAAACTCGGTGGGGGGGGGCTCATATTTTGTAAGCCATTGCTTTTTGTTTCATTTTTCTGATAATTCATTTTTATTGTATTTTCAAAACCATAGATCCACAACAGGTTAGAAATTTAAGAAAACTGGACATGTGGACAGGAGGGGCTGGTCTGAGTGTGGGCCTTGGTTATTTATGAAAACACAATTAAAGCGATTCCTATTCTACAGCACTTTCTGTTTTTAAAAGTGCTTTCATCCACATCTCCTTGGTGTCCCCAGCCAAAGTGTGATGAGGGCAGAACAGGAATTATGCGTCTAAGTTACAGCTAAGGTGACTGAGGTTCAAAGTGTGAATAATTACACAAGACTATGTAGCTGGAAAGTGCTGGAGCCTAGATTGGAGCTCAGCCCTCTGGCTCCTCCGGTGCTCCTTCTGCTCTCAGTAGAGCTTTCCCCTGGAAGAGCCGCGGCCCTGCCCTTTAATGTCCTCGGCAGGGAGAACCCCTGACTCTCTCCTCGCAAGCCCCTGGTGGCATGCCACAACCTTACGACCTTACACGCAGGACGGGCCGGACAGGGAAATACCCCAAGGGACAATGTCTGCTCCATCAGCTGGGCCCAGCTCCGTTTTCTTTGCCTTGTGGCCAAGAACACGTGTCCCGCGCTGCGGCCAGCACACTGCGTGCACTTAATAAATCACATGGCCCTTTCTGCTCTGCCGAATCTGGCCTCGACAATTTGCACGTTAGTCAGCAGCATCATGAAGCAGTTGTGAAAACAGCCCAACCTCTTACCATATCTTTGGGGTTTATTATAATTTTCTGCTGTTGAGGCGAGAGTCATCTCATTATGTGACAGGTATGCAAATACTGTCCTCAGAAGGCATGCCAGAGGATTTCGGGAATGTCAAATGCACGCTTGACAGCACGTCTACATCCTGTACTGGAGCTCTGGCTCTCCACTTGGGATTTGGGGCAATAATGCAATTATTTACGGTTATTAATATTTAAGTCTATCTTAATTTTTTCCTTCATTAAAAAAAGTTCATTTAAAAGGGTCCCTGATGCTGATATAATCTCCCGAGTGATGTCCTTTTCCTTGCCTGGGTTTTCTCGGATGTTGGGAGAATTTCTCCTCCAGGTATGGTGAAGGTTCCCCCCGCCCCCTGCCACCAAAGAAAATAGGCTCTGAGACACTCAAAATAAGAAGTCTCAGGGATAAAAAGAGCAATAAGGAAGCTTCCCCTCCCCTCTTCAACTTCATGCCCCTACCCAGGTCAGGTCTGAGTTTCCTCTCCTTGACTATCCACCTTCTGGAAGGCACCAAACAAGGCCTTCCAGTGCCCCACCCCCCATTAGGAAAGACATTTCCAGAATCCTCAGAGGCTAAGGCAGAGGGGAACCCTTGGGGGGAGGTTACTAAGAGCTAGCCTCTCTGTTTTAGAAGAGACCTGATTGGAGAGGAAGCAGACAGACCACCTGCCCTGAGCAAACTCCAACCCCCAAGCCCCCTGAGGGCCTCTGGTGAAGGACCCATGCTCCCCCTACAGAACATTGGCAGTCCCCACAGCCCAGACACTGCCCTTGAAGCCGAGGCCTGGCCGTCACCCGTGCCCCTCCGAGCCCTCTGCAAGCGAGCCTGCCTCCCATCCTGGCCTCCACAATCCCTCACCACTCCCTTTGGGTATGGGAAATTGGAGTCAGGGAAAGCAAGAAGAAGCCAGCATTAGAAAGAGAAAAATCCAAAGGTCGCATCCTTCAGGATGAGAGGAATAATCTAGTTATAATCTATTTCATACGAAGCCGGCTAAGAGTAGACTGGTACGAGGACACTGCCCCCAGCAGCAGCTCTGGAGAATACACACAGGAGCCAGGCGGCCACACACCAGCCTAGCCCTGGGGCTGGCACGGGTGCCAAGGCACTTCTGGCCGCATGCGGGGTGTTTGCAGCCCCAGTCCAGGAGCACAGAACCCTAAGTGCTGGCCAGGACCTCGAGACCCACCCCAAGAATGAGGAAAGGGGGACTTGGCGTGGGGAGGGGCCTGGGCCATGACTTCAAATGGCCTGGCTGGGGCATGAATGACTTCTCTTGAAGGAGAAAGTTCACACATACATACAAATCATATGGAAATACAGGTGCACCTTCCATCTTTGCACAAAGGAATGCAGCCCTTGGGAAAATTCTGGTGGAAATGCCAGTTCTTACTTGTAAGTATTTTCTGGAAATACTTGCTTTGCTTCCTATGGCACCCCGGTGAGCTAAGCCCTTGCACTTTGTCAGACTTTATCAGAAGCAGCCCCAATTTCCCACCTACTCCCTCCCTGACTTGGGCGGCTGCCCGGCCGCGGAGGATGCGCTCCCCCCTTCCCCTCCCCTCCCCCCACTGCCATCCTTGTTTGCTCTATTTCTTCCTCTCTCTGGCGTGCCTGCCGGCAATAAGGTGGAAGGGAAGGCTGCCCGTCTGAGCGACTGTAGGGCCCCATCTTACCATGTCCGGGGGGCAGAGGCAGCCGGACACGCAGCCCATGCTCATGCATTCCAGGTCGTAGTTCTGGCAGGTTTTGGCGCACTCCAGCCCTTCAGCCCGCGGGTTGTCTGCAGGACACACCAGCGTGACCATGGGGGGCCGGCAGGAGAGGCTCCTTTTGCCTGGAGGAAGGAAAGTCCAAGAAGTGATCAGTGGAGGGGTCAGTGGCTCTACCTTCCCCACCGGCCTCTGGTCCCCTGGGTGCGGTCACTCAATCAAGAGACTCAGAGCTGCCCATGCCTGGGATTTGGTGCTGCCTGACCTCCAGTCTAGCCCCGAGCCAGGTTCCCAGTGTGGGCCTGGGATGGCAGCCTCGTCCACTCCTCAGAGCTTCTGACCTACGTGGCCGGCGGGTCGCCCAATCCCAGCGTTCATCTTAGGGTGACACTCATGCCCCTTGATCCTGCTGGTGCAGGGAACGGGGCCTGATCTTACCAGGTGGCACTGCGGAAATGGACAGACCCACGTGTCAAAAGACCTGGGTTTGGGTGCCAAAAAGGAGTCTTAGTGGGACCCAGCAGAATCATTCCTAAGATGGTTATAACGAAGAAGCTATTCAGCCACGAGGGGCTCTTGGCTCAAATTTCCTCCTCCCCCCAGCCTGGTCACCCCAGCCCCTCTATTTAAAATGGCAACATCCCGCCCCCCATCTGACACTCCCGTCTCCCCTCCCCCTTTGTTTTTCTCCAGGACACATAGTGCCGTCTGATATGTGATATATTTCACATATTTATTTGTCAATTGTCTGTCTCCTCCCACTAGAAGGTATGCTCCATGAAGACAGGGGCTTTTGTCTACTTTGTTCCTTGAGCCATCAGATTTCCTGACAATGAGTAGGCATCAACAGCTGATTGAATAAATGATGACAGCGGCAGATTGGTACTGCCCCCTTATTTCAAAACCCCACCTATACTTAACATTGTGTATTTCACTTATTACCTCCTATTGGTAAGGAAATCAGAATTCCCAGTAAGGAAACAGAAACTCCAAAACGTTAAGTGGCCTTTCTAGGAGTGTCCTGACTTTGAAGAAGATAATACCTTCCAGTGACTAGAACAGAAGACTTTGAGCAAGAGAAAGCATTAAAGACAGGTCTACAGAGGGGATGTGAGAAAGACACGGCAACCAGGGCGGGCAAGAGGAAGAAGGAGGAGGAAGAATTCACTGCCCTGGGGGTTTCGAGTTCTGATTTAAACTTGTAAGCCACCCACCTGCTTGGGACTTTGCCCAGGTCTCGGCTGATAGAGGCTCCCCAGTCAGTGACTTGGAAGAGCCAAACCTCTCACCCAGAGCAACCTGGAAAACCAAGGGTGTGGCACAGAGAGCTGGCTTGGTTGGAGAGGGAGAATTATGGAAAGTAAGAGGAGAGGGAGAAGAGGCCAAGCTGGAGGTAGGAGCCCCGCTGACCTGCCTCAAGGCCCCACTCTCCCTCCTGCTGGGAGAGTCTCTTCTAATCAAGGGCCATCCTTCTGGAAGCAAATAAAGCCCCCGTGACCCATAAACACGAATGTGGTACCACCATGCTGGTCAGCCCCTTCTCCCTTCTACGCCTTACCCTCAACCAGTGCGGCAACTGTTAGGCCCTCAACTCCATTTGGGAAGCTTTCTAAAAAGACCAGAGGCCACCTAAGGGGGTGACTTTTATCCCAGTCCCTCACCCCTGTTCATTGGGTTAGGTCACCATGGGCAGAGTAGAGGCCTCACTGAATCATATACGTTTTGCCCCAATAACTGGGGTTTACACATGTAAAGTTGTGTCTGGTCCGGAACGTCACTCACATGAAAACTGAAACCACGGCCATGGCAGGCAAAGGCAGACACATGTCTGAATAGACATGCACATCAGACCGCTGCCCAGCTCGCTCCCCATTCCATGCGTGAGAAGTCTGGGCAGAAGGGAGGAGACAAAAAGCACTTCCAGGGTACTCACTGCGGTGAGACAGGGGGCTGACAACGACCGAGTCTGGCAACAGGCTTCCCGGGGCCCCGATCGTGGTACAGTGCATGAAGCCGTCCTCGCAGTAGCTGCAGAGAGGAAGCCACGGCCCAGCTTGGCAAGCGTTGTCTCCACTCACTGCCCCCACGGCCTCACCTCCCACTCACTCCCCACCCATTCCAATTGGGCCCCCCATCCCATCACTCCACTGGAACACAGCTTGCCGAGGTCACCAATGACCTGCGTGTCACCAGACCCAATGGAAGTTTTTTCAGTTCTTTTCTCACTTGATCCCTTTCAACATGACTCATCAGTGTTGACCATTCCAATCTTCTAGAAACTCTCTCCTGGTTTTCCTCCTACTTCCCTGGTTGCCCTTCTCGGCTTCAACTGTAGCTCACCCGCCTCTGCCTGGTCTTTAAACGTCAGCATTATCAGCTCCATCCTGGCTCTCTCTTCTTCTCACACTACACTGTCACCCACACCCCCAGCTTCAATTACAGAGGTGACTCAAATTAATGTCAGCAGCTCAGACCCCTCCTTTGAACCCCAGACCCATAAATTCATATGCGTCCGTGATGGCCACCTTTGGGGACTCAAAGACACCTCACACTCGGTATGTCCAACACTGAACTCATGATCTCCTCCAAAGCCAGTCCTCTTCCAGGGCTTCAATTCATTGAACAGTACCACCACCCATCTAGTCTCACAAACCAGAAACCCAGGGTTCATCCTGACACTGCCTTCTCCCCACCCCTATAGACCTTCTATATCACCAAGCCCTGTGGACTCTGGCCCCCAAATTTATATCCACTTCCATATCCACTGCCATGAGTCACCATTACCTCTCACCTGGGCAATGCAAGAGCTCCTAAGGGAGGTCCCTGTACCCATTCTTGCCTCTCTCCGAAACACAATCCCTTTAGCAGCCCAAGTACCTTTTCAAAATCTAAATCTGATTATGCACATCCCTGCTTGAAACTCTTCAATAGACCTTATGATGAAGATCAAATCTCTGACATGCCTAGCAGGTCCCACATGGTTTGGCCACTGCGTACCTCTTCTGTTTCCAACCCACTGGCCTTCTTTAATCTTGAAGGTGCCATGCTACCTTTAACACAAGGACTTCTGCACATCAAATGTCACTTTCCCCACCACATACACATATGGAAACTTCTTTGTCCCCCACCCCATTTTAAGCTCTCATAATTCATGTACTTCTCTTCCTAGAACATGCCACGCTTGTAACTTTACGTGTATTTAAATTATTGTTTGGTTAACATCTGTCTCCTCCACTGGACTATAACATCCATGAGAGCAGAAACCATGGTTGGTCTTCTCACTATTATATCCCCAGCATCAGCAAAGGGCTTAGCATAAAGTACCAATTAAATGGTGTTTCTAATTTTCTTTTATCCCCATCCTCCAATCCAATCCCTTCGCCTAACATGGGTCACTATTTTTGTGGTGGCTAACCTCCAAGACAGCCCCCAATGACTCCCATCTCCTGGGACCCACACACTTGTGCAGTCTCCTCCCACACTGTACCAGGGAATAGAATATGGCGAAAGTGATGGTACGTCATGCCTAAGATTGGGTGATAACACACTGCAGCTTCCACCTTGGTGTTGTCTCTCTTGGATCATTCACTCAGGAGGAGCTATGTCATGAGCAGCCCTCTGGGGAAGCTCACATGGCAAGGAGCTGAAGCCTCCTGCCCAGAGCCACATGAGTGAGCTTGGAGCAGATCCTGCAGCCCCAGGCAAGGCTCCAAGAATGGCAGCCCTAGCCAATGGCTTGACAGTAATACAACTGGAGACTCAGAGACAAAACCACCCAGCTAAGCCACTCCTGGATTCCTGATCCTCAGAGACTGTATGAGATAATAAATGTTTGTTGTTTGAAGCTGCTAAGCTTGTGGGTCATTTGTTATGCAGCATTAGCTAACTAATATAATTTTATTCTACTTAATGTGTATCTCTTTGAATATATTCTTATAAAATGCATGATTGTTTTATGTGCATGCATGTATTGTGTGGCTGCTGTTGAATTTCAAGTATTCAGTGAATAAACAAAAGAATCAGCCCTTCCCTCTCTGGGCACATGCTGAACCTGTCTTCTAATTTTTAACTAACACCTGATAAAAACTATCTTTCCACACACATCCTGTTCTATCTGTATTTTGGACATGACCCATTAAATTTATAAAAAGCTTTGCAGATAGGTTAAAAATCAACTCCTGGCCCAGAGCCTGGCCATAGTAGGGCAAGCCCTCTGCATGTGCTGGACCAAATGAATGGTCTGAAGGGCCTCCAGGCCCCTGGGCCTGTACCTTCCTACCACATCTTCATAGGCATCGACAGCTGGGCTCACTCATCACCAAGTTGTCTAAAGAACAAAAGTAAACAGCCACAGACAAGCCCTGAGTTCCCTCTGGTATAAGTTTGCCATGAAATTTAATCTTCCAAATGAAAGAGATAGACAGGATGGTCAATAGTTTTCAGCCCTGGTACCTGAAGGAGAGACAGCAGAAGAGGGCCTAGTCATGGGAAGTCACCACACACAAACCAACCATGAAAAGAGCCCAAGGGGGAAGCAGGTGTGGCTCAGTGGATAGAGCCCCCGTTTACCATATGGGAGGCCCGGGTTCGCGTCCCGAGGCCTCCTTGTGAGGGCACGCCGGCCTGACCGGTGCGGTGGGCTGATGCAGCAACCTCATGGCAGGAAGCGGGTGTGGCGCAATGGATAGAGCACCCGTTTACCATATGAGAGGCCCCGGGTTCGCTTCCCGGCGCCTCCTTGTGAGGGCAGGCCGGCTCGCGCGGCGCCGTGGGCTGATGCGGCAAGACCTCACAGCAAGGGGGAGATAAGCAGACACAGAGAAGACA
>JAQZBX010057221.1:0-18014 GCA_029593785.1 Cabassous unicinctus
ACAAACAAAAAAATCCCAACTCACTGATACTATTGTTTCATGGTCATTTGTTACACAGCAATAGGTAATTAAATTTGAAACAACAACGGTGTTACCTTGTATATTTCACAACTTGCTTATCCAGTCTCAGTCAAAATCCTTTCCTTACTTCTTCAGCAGAAGTTAAGAGGCAGCCTGGTGTGACAGAATGAACATCAGACTCCAGAGTCAAAAGCTCAGAGTTGACTCTTGGCTCTGTCACATCTGTCCAGGAGAAACATTGGGCAAGTTACTTCACTGCTTGAACTTTGGTTTTCTCATCAGTGAAATAAGGAGTTTGGACTATACTGTGTTTAAGACCTCTCATATACTATCTCAGATCTGTTTATAATAACACTATGATCTCATTACCTTGTCTCCTAACAAGCCAATGAAATAAAATCCATAGTGTCTACTGCTAAGGATTTTGTAGCACAGGGAACCATAATTATGATATGATATTCAACCAAAATATCCAACAATAATTGGTTTATGCTAGTTTTTAAATTTTGAAGGAATAAATTCTTGAAAGAATGACTAAACTGGATCTCACAGCCATAATGAGGTTTTCAAATGGTGAAGGGGATAGAAGAAGACAAGTCAGTTGACAGTAATGGTACTTAATAAAGGCGCAGAGGTGAGAATTCACATGAGAATATTTAGAGGAGTGAAATGAGATAGAATAAATTGGAATATGAATTGGCATTATGAAAATATATAATTAAATATAATAATTGGCCATGTCAAATTCTATCCATATAGTTGATAGCTTAAAAGCAGAAAAAAAAATCAGAGTAATATTATAATTTAGGAGTACTCAATTGTATTACTTCCTTTTTAAAAATATACCCCAAATGCTGAAGCATTTTGAAGCACATGTGAAGAGATATACCCCTTGCTAAAAATAGATTTTTATAGGATTTTTATAAGAGGCTCTGTTTATCAGGTTTTACTCATGCAGTACACAATAATATATATATATATATATATATATATATTAAGAGTAGATAAAGTCAATAAAGTCTACCTTATTTAAGTATTTTTAGTAACCCATAGAAGAATTATTTAACTAGGATTTTTTACAACTGTGATATGAGGTGATAATGTAGAATTGGGATTGCTTATTCTATTGCACAGATAAATATAGATATATGCAGATATAAAATTACAAATAAAATACAGTGAATTATAGTAAAAACTTATGTTTTTTCCCTTACTAAATAATTGGTGGGAAACTATAGTAAGCATGGCTTGAGAAATGTTATCTGTCTGATCAGGTTGGATTCTTCTTTTTGTTACTTTCAATGCCTTTGTGTGTTTTCCATACCATTCATATTTATACTCTGTCCATGCTGGATGGATCACTTCTTTTCATCAGTGCCTTTATTTCAATGTCTGCTTAACTAGTCAAAGTCAGCTTTGAGTATTGGATTTATAAATTTGATTTGTGTAAAGTTTTTTCTACAGTTTTACTTATTATTTCCAGAACAGATCCTGTTTGTTTTCCCCATGTAGCAGCACTACAACCTAATCTTAGTTCTCTATATCAACCTCCTTTATAGAAGAGAGTCATTATCTGAAAGCAGATTCTTTCATTAAACTGTTAAAAGGGTGAATTTATGATCCTTATACAAATATAAAATGAAGATGTGTCAAAATTTTATTTAACTTATTAATGTCGGAACCAATAAGATATTACAATTGACTCAAAGGAGAATTCATACACACAAGTGATCATGAATGCTGAAATGCATGTATAAATAGATGCAAAGCTGATCAATATTAATAGGGCAATAATGGATTGTACTGCAGCCAGAAAAAATTCATTTGCATTTCTATGGACAAGGATTATTTGCAGAACCTCAGATTTCTACAATTTACAGAGCTATGGAATAGGTCAAAGATTTTGATAGGTGCAAATAACCCAGTCAGTGTGCTGGACAGGACATCCAGTAATCTTTCTTAACTGTTTCAAAGTCTTTCACCACTGTCCTGATAAAATAGTGACAGGAGTGTCCTGGTGCCTCTTATTTACCACCATTAAAATATCCTTCTGGTAGCAGCAATACTGTGAGGCTAATTCTTTAACCATCTCATGCATCCTACAGTATATAGTACATGGCATGCATACTTTGGGGACAAGTATATTTCATTTCTGAGTATGTGTGTTCTATGTTTTCTTTGTTGTGATTGGCACAAAGCATTCAAAATTTATTTGTGCTTTGGAAATCCTGGCATTCTCAGCCTGTCATGTCTCATCAGAACTCTCCCATAGCACACCAAGAAAGGAGAAAATCACTTTTGAGTCATAATGCTTCTGCTTAATTGCCACTTTGCTCATTTTCTCACTCTTTTCTTTGTTTATGCTATTATCTCTTTTCTTCCACTTTAAACCTTACATTACATATAGCTTCTGTTTATTGGTGCCATTCTCCCAGCTTCTAAATCTTGGCTCTTCCTTTCATGCTCAATATTTCCATAGGTTGATCTATCAGTAATAATGTCCATTTATAAAATCTCCACTTTTTATTTTCTTCTTTCAGTGGCTATTCCTACCCATCATAACCAGTTCTAGGTTTTGGGCCTGGGCATGAGTATTCATAAAGTCTGTTTGACTGTATATCCAAGTTTCTTTTCTGTGCAAAAATATCAGCATTTGCTCTCACTTTAAATGAAAGGATTGCAAATAAGAAATGAATAACTATTTCTACAACTAGGGTAAAGGAACCAGAGGCCCAGAACTAATAAATAACTTATCATGTTAGTTTTTGGCTTGGTCTCCATAATCCTAGGCAATTTCCCCAGCTTGCCAGATGGAAATAATTCAACATTGTGCTAATGAGATAAACACCAGGGGAAGAAAACATTAAAAAATAAAATGGAAAATAAAAGAAGAAAATAAAAATTTGAACAGCCATACATTTCTTTGAAATAGGGTGATAAATGCTCTTAGTCCTTCCCATGACATTTAACACATGCAGCAATCACTCCCAATTAGCCTGAAGTGAAGAGAGAACTAAAATATCAACAGGAATAAGAAAGGCATGTACTAAGCCAACACCCTGTTGAGCAGGGTTCTTGGTGAATGGCTTTCTTCCTTTGGGAGACCTACTTTGCCTAAATCAGGTATTTCACAGTTGACTTGGTTGTTGGGCTGAACACAACCAGTTAGATTGCCATGAACATCATGTTTAGGTTTAAGTACCCTTTCCTTAGCAGCTGGAGTAAGAGAAAGGTGGCAAAAACTGTTCAAATTAAAATGCTCTGCATATTCAGCTCAGCACCTTTTGATAAATAGACTTTCCCAACCCCCTTCCTGTGGAAAAATAAAGAAGGAAATAAAAAAGTTTATTGCAGCAACCACTTTAGGAAGAGATGAAATGGGAGCTGAGAGGCAAATTATCCTTTTGTACTAGGGGTGTGGAAGCATATTTTAAAATACCACCTCCCTCACATCTCTCCAGGTACAGACCGGGGGTCTCTAACAAGTATAATGACAAAAAAAGCATAAACAACCATTATTTTGGAGAAAAAAAGTTATCAAGAATGGTTCTTTCCCCCAAAGCCTAAGATTCAACCCAAGTCTAGGGTGCGGGGAGAAATTTTTTAATTGCCTCATGTGAAATCACATTTGTATCCAGCGTGTCAAGGGAAATAAGAGAGCTTTCCTCATGAAAGAACTTGAAGTGAGAGAGAAAGATCATGGATACATCATGTAGAGCAGGATTTGGGTTTTGATGGAAGAAGTCTGGTGATGTCACTTCAGCTACCTTTTGCTGTCAATTACTTTCTACTTGAGTGGGAAGAGTGAGCTCATTTGAATACAATTTGGTTTGTGTTTTTCTGTTTGAGGCATAAAAAGGATTAAGGCAGTAAATTTTCTCACAGGCCAATTTGAACTTCAGTTTTGGAAAGCTTATGGTGAAAAAATAGAATGTTGTGGAAGTAACTGAAATAAAATTACCTCTGAAATCTTACCATGGATAGACAAATGTTTACATGTATTTATGGGGAAGGAGAGAAGTAGAGATGGGGAGAAAAGTGTGGGTGGGCAGAGGGAGTGAAAATTGTTTCTGAGGTGGGAGAGGATATAATTTTCTACACTGAAGTTCATAAATATGAAAAAGAATACAGAATTAAGAAAACGTGGTGATTTTTATTCAGATGAGTAACAACAGGGATGTGAATGTGTTTGGATTAAATTAATCAATGTAAAATCAGTATAAGTCTTCTGGATAGAGACTAGCCTTCTATACTTAGAGATTTGCATTGTTAGAGAAGTGATATTAATTTTATCCTGAAAAATGATGCATTATCATTGACGGATTATCAATATAGCTCCATGCATTCACCTAGCAATTAACAAAGTAAATTATTTGACATTATGGTTTGGTATTTTTCTCTTGAAAGTTAACTTCTATTTGCTTTCTATTTTCCTTAGTTTTCCACTGGTAGAAACACTCACACTGTCTGATTAAAATCCTGTAAATCTGAAGATGAATTTCCAATAATCCAAGATCACAAAGACAAGAGAGATACTTTAACTCAGGATCCCCACTGTGAATTTTTATTAACTTAAAGGAGATGCTGGTTTTGACTGTCTCATCTTCACCAAACAATCCTGGCAACCTGACTATAAATGTTTCCCTAACAAACTCTGCCCCGATGGTTGTACTGTCACTGACAAATGAAGCACTTTAGGAGGTGCAGATATTTTCTAAATCTTCGCCTGAATGCTTCTGAACTGGCAGCAGATTTTAGTCAAGCAAATGAGTTCTTGAGGATATTCTGCCCATTCTAAGCTTGTCAACTGACAGCAGCCTAACTACTCCCTGGGAAATTGGGGTCCTTTCATCAGACAAACAATGTCTTTAGGATTGATAGAATCTCAGAGTTCAAAATGGAACCAGAGAGAAAAGCAACTTTTAAATATTCTGTACTGTGCATAACATAAACAACTCTAACAATTATTTTCTATTTAAAGAAATAAACCTATGCATAATTCTACCAACCTACAATTCCACTTTTAATTTTACTCTTTTCTAGTCATTTTCAATTTTCCATACTATACTCAGTATTAAAATACTATTATAACATAGATACCATGCATTACTTATCTTGTTTTGCTTCAACTTGTATTTTAATTATTTATCAAAGCTTATTATAGCAATCTTCCATGAAATGAAATGTTGGTTTTTTCTCATCTTGCATAGGAATTTTCTGATTATAAATCTCTACTTAGTTCCTTAGGTTAAATCCAAGGAGTGGGACCACATGACCTTGATAGAAATTGACAGACTGTTTTCTAAAATGTTTACAACTGGTTCCAATAATATATAATTTTAGTTTCAAGACAAAGCCAAATATTCCTGCAACCAAACCTTCTTATGGACCCCTTCCATCAGTATTACTTCCTGATGATTAGCTGTTCTAGTAGTAAATTACTATATTGTGATAAGCTTATTAGGAAATTGCCTACTACATTTTGCACATAGTGGGAGCCCAATTCTCATTTTTAAAATAAATGTAATATGTGTCCTAGGGATGCCCACTTAAAGTGCTGATTAACTGGGATATCACATATTTTAATTTACATATATTTAACTATAAAAAGTTAAAATAAATCAACTACTTCCTATCATTTGATATGTCAAATCTCAGGAATAGACCCCTCCATTCTCTGACTATCCCCTGGCTCAAGAGAAATAGTGAATATATTACAATATTTATTAATTGCTCACCAGGATTTGACATGCAGAGGTCTGGATACACCTGATCTTAGAAAGAACAGCCAGTAAAGGATGTGGGGACTATGGATCCACCTGCTGATAATCAAATGCATATGCAACAGCAGAGGAAGCAAAAAATATCCAAAGTTGCAAAGGTGTGCTGATCAGTTTGTATAGGCAATATTGTTTGCACATCTCTGTGTGAGCATTAAAACATCCAGATTATTGGCAGCAGAAGCTACTCGGGTAAATAAAAAGAGTGCCTGTTTCTTCCAGGCAATATCTACAAAATGAAAACAGCAAAACTATTTGACTGTGTGTGTGGTGGGGCTAGGAGCCTGGGAAGCCCATCAAATCAGATTGTAGCTGTGTAAACAAAATCTTTGACTTAATGGCCCACTCTGTGTTTTGTTTTTCACTTGTATTGGTTACCAGTTAAGGCAGTCTGGAGTGTTTCATCTGCTTCTCATTATTCATAGATGTAGTTTCCCTTACAAGCCATTAAGTGCTGAGATGTGCACAACCAAGACAGTCTCAAATGTCTAATTTATTGAGAAGGGGCAAAGGTAGAATTTCTTTCTGTTTAGCTTACATCATAGGAAAACTCAATTATCTTCCACTATTACTTTAGGCACATCTAAGTATGAGCATGTATAATAGGCAGCTAGATATGGAGAGAGAGAATATTTGTTGCTCTGAATTTTATTACTTGCTACTATTTCATGAATTTTTTTTTTCTGAGAAGGTAGAAGTGTTCTCCATTGACCAGAAGGCTAGGGGAGTAATTTTCCATCACCTGAAGGTGTTCAAAGCCAATAGGCCACAGTTCCAGTCAGGCAGGTAATTATAGCCAGCTCTAGCAGGGCTCTCCAAACTGAAGGTTGCTGATCTTGCAGTACAAAAAAATATTTTCAGCTGTGGACAATTAACAAACTCAGTAGACCGGGCAAGATTGCAGCCCTCTTCTGCACAATTCAGCTGCCAGCACCATTTTGACAGCTATATAATTACATGGACCATAAATTACGTTCAGTAATCACCTTGTTTATAATTTCATTCCCTGTAAATTAGTAGCATAATGAAATGAGATTTCATAACCACTAGATGCATTGTGTACCACTCACCAGAGACTCTGGCAATGGCTAAGAGGCAACCCTTTCCTGAAGAGTGAGATTTTGGTGGACTGCTGTTTGCTGCCCACATAGTTGGCAAGTGATTAGATAGATGTTCCAGGGGGGGCTGCCAGTGACATTTAAGCGGTTCCAGGTTGGAAGCCATATGATAGATTAGCAGCTGCCAGAAACATGGAACCCAGTTTGAAAGGAAACCATGGCATTTTTACTTCATGTACTGCAAAACATTTTGTGAGCAAGCAACATTTCCTTGTTAACTAGTTTGTAGCTATAGAGATTGCTCAAGAGTCCTTCTTAAAATTAGTGATAATGGGGAAAGATTCCATAAAGAGTGTATTTACTCCTTAGGCCAGTGGGTGGTCTGTTTTTGCTAAATGGTATTATAGTAAATAAGCAATGTGAAAGAAGTCTAAAAGCACTTTTCAAATTTTTCCCCCCACATGGGAAAATCTTTTTGGAAAGTCCTCTGCATCAGTCTCAGTTACCATGAAAGAGAAATAAGAATGGAAGTAATAAAAATGCTGGTCTTATTTACTCTAGGGTTTTTACAAATAACTCTACGTCTGAGGGACAACTCTCCACCACGTCGTAATAAAGCAATGACATATTAGAGTTTTTAGAATCAATAGCATACATTTGGGAATATACACGCTTTTATAAGGAAAAGAACAACAAATGAACAGTTGATAATTTTTGTCTTACATTTCTAAAATCAAGACTGTCAGTGCAAGAGATTTATTAGAACTTTAGCCATTATTGCAACACGAATTGTGCTGCAAGGAAAAATACAAATTACATGCCATTGCTTCTAACTGAGCAGAGAGGGAAAATGCATGAATCTAGAAGCTTTAATTACCTGCAGAAATGTGAGTTGGTTATGCAGTACCTATTTTAATTACCATCTGATTAAAATTAATCCTAGCTAGGAAAGGAGAAAGTAGGATACAAAAACTGCAGTCTGAAGGTTAATGTTCCAAATGCCACCAAATGCGGAAAAGTAAAGGCAAGACTATCTAGATGAAGGACATTGACTGTGAGTGACTATCTGAAATGTGAAATGTTTTAGGTATTTGTTATTTTGACACATGCTTTCTTATATTCAAAACTCGTAGAAACCTACAATTCTTCATTCTTCCACTAGATGCATCTAGATATGGCAACATTTTCCTCAGGTAGATGCATTCCAGGCGAAGCAAAATTTTTCCAAGCCACTAGATGCCTTCCGAGGAAATTAACCCCTTTTCTTCATGGCTACCTCCTTCAATGACAGATCAAGAATGAAGGTGAACAGCTAGTTTATTTATAGATTGTTTATAGTGTGATGTTTGCGTTGACTTTTTTGTATATGGAAAACACTAAGAAGTACTTTTTATGGTGTAGAAATTGACCATTAGGAACATCTTTGAAAGTTAAGCTAAATGCCCCTAAAGCTGAGGAGTATGTATAAATATGAGTATGTGCGTGTGGGTGAGAGAGAGAGAGCGAGAGCGAGAGAAAGCATGTGTATTTCTATTTATTCACACCACCTACCTTGGTGGTAGGCTTCAAGGCAACCCTGGAATATCACAAAAAGTTTAAATAGTCCTTGATCAACACTGAGAGCTTAAAAACTGCCCCTTATGTAGAAAGATAAATTTACAACTGATTTACAGTCAATAAAACTTAAACCTTAAGCTATTTTTCCTTTTAAAATGATTGGTTTACACTTAAACACTTGTCCTCAATCACTAGTGAGTCTTTTGATGAAAAGTGGGCATTTTTATGAATACTGCCAAGAATTAGAGTATTGGCTAAGAAAGAGAGTAAATGAATTTATTAACACAGGGCTTGAATCTGTAAATTCGTTAACAGACCTAAATAAGAAATATCCTAATCAATTACCATAGCCATGGCCAAAACCTTAAGTAACTTGTTAACTAAATTTTGGTGGAAGAAAAGATTGAGATGTAAATAATCACAGACCGTGCCTTACTACATGTCTAAAGGAAATAAACAAAAAGAAATAAAAATAACAAAAGTAAAATAGCATCATTCAACCTTATTAAAAAAAAAAAAGGCCCAATTTCACATCAGAAATTTTATCTAGTAGCAGGACAGACAGATAAAATTGAAAATATGCAGAGAGCATCCGTAGAAAGGTCTCCCTAGTGTCAATCCAGCAGCAGCTCCCCAAACACTCCCAAACCCATGCATCACCACTAGACATTAGCAGCATGAGGGTGAAAGGGAAACAAGGAGTTTTATTAATTCAGGGAGTGTCATGAATGAGTTATCTGGGGGTGGTTGGCCAAATGAGAAAGGAAGTGGTGTGAGAAAATGAGGGAAAATAACTAGAATATCCTTCTTTGCTAAAATTGACTTGAGGGAAATTAGTCACTATTAGTATTTGCCACTTGATTTTATTCTGACAGAGAGGAAGTTGAGGACACTAAGTAGCTCAAGCAATTAATAAAAGAAGAAAAGAAAATTGGAACCACTAGATGTGTATGTTGCTCAAGGGCAGGGCAAATAGAGTGTTCAAAATGAATGACATTTTACCCATTGTGAAAACAGGAATGACAAAGCAAGAGATGGATTCTCTTTTTTCCCTTTTGCACTGACTTGGAAGGAGACAGGAATAGATGCTAGTTGGATTCAAACTGTGAAATCATACTACACAGTAGGAGCCATAAAACTAGAAGACCTCCCCACTACCACTACAATACCTTATATGCCCCCAACAAAGCAGAGTGAAAGTTTTTTTTTAATGAAAGTGCAATGAAGAAAAAACAATCCACCACTTACAAAACCCTCCACCACCACACCCCATCACTAAGAAGTGATAGTAAAACTGATCATAGACTATAAAACAGAAACTACCAACTTCAATCTGAAGCTTTGAATAGAAAACACAAGCACAGATCTCCTCTAATGTTTGAAGGGAACCAGAAATAACAGAAATTTGCCTAATGTAAGGCTAAGAGGAAGCTATTGACTTAACAAATAATCTAGAAAGATATGACAGGGTGACAATGCAAGAATATAAGAACAAGTAATGGAAAGGGAAGAAAATGGAAGTGGTGAAAGAAAAATAAAAGGGAAGAAAATGAGAATAAGTTCTGGGTGGAAAAAAGGTCTATTTTGAGAAATAGAAGAAAAAAAATTTTCCCCAGAATGTCTTTGTACTTTTCAGGGAATTAAAGAAAACATTAAATATATTAACACAATTTAAACATGGAGTGTTAAGATAACAGTAAGATCAGTGAAATTAGAATGTTAAAAAAGAAAGTTTTCTACACTAAGCCATCCAGAGAAAATTAATATATTAGAACTAGTATAGTAATCAAAATTTAGAAGGTCCCATCAGTGACATAGAGTACAGAAAAAATAAGACATGATGCAGTGTAAAAACACTAGGAAAAGAAATAGTTTTGGAAAAGATGAAAATGAAGAGTATTAAAAAAAAAAAAAACCACGATCCTTTAGTGTCTGAAGTAAAATGCAGAAAAAATGGAAAGATCTATTTAAAGACGGAAAAGAAGAAAACATTCCTATAATTTAGGAAGAAATTATTCCATGGATCAAAAGACCTTTTTGTACACTGGATAATTATAATTTTAATATAGGATAATCATCAAAACAAGAGAGCAAAGAAATTACAAAGATAAAGGGATTCTGGTGAGAATATAGACAGAAAAACTAAACAAAACAAAATAACACCTGGTCTTCTATAAGATAGAAAAACCAGTCTAGTGTCTGACTTTTCCAAAGGACCTTTAAATGAGATTAACAATGAAGAAATAACTATGGATTTCTGAGGGTAAAAAATTATGGACCCTAGATATAACACCAAGACTAGGTGTCAGCATGTATAAATCCAACTGAAATATACAATGTTTTATAAACATTATAAAATGCTTTATAATTATCCAGAAAAGTATACTTTTGAGAGTGAAATGTGTATTATTATTAATTATACCAGGATAAAAAACATAAACCAGGTTGTCCAAGGCAAACAGGATTATGATCAATCTATTTGTAAGATACTGATAAGAAAATTATTTGTCCTGCCCACCTTTGTAGGTGGGAGGAGTTAATAGAGTTGACTAAAACAAAAGAAGACATACTCTTAATATGGGATAACCACATTATTCAGGAATCACTAGTTTATAAACTGAATATGGATTATTCCATAACTTATGATATATTTATCAACTTCTCTTCATTCTTCTATTCCAGTTCACCCGTTTAGACCCTGTAATGGCTGTTTAATTTAAACTGTTTATAATTCTTGTTTCACATATCTTTTTAACTTTGAAACGAATACTTAACAGTTCATAATTATAATCAGGACTGTCACTGATTTTCTTAGCTTTCATGCTGACATATGGCTTATCTTTGGCATGTAGTTTCACAAAAGCAAAATGAGTTGTTTAAATTAGATTGTGCCTGAGGTCCCTCCTAACTGATTTTCTGTAATTACATTTCATTGAATAAGAGTGACAGGACCAAGGACCCAAGAAATCTATGATCTATTACAGAGATAGTGAGTGGTAGTTAGGTTAAGAAACTTAGTCTCACCACCTACAAACTAATTCTTTTTTCTCTTTCTATTCCTGTATCATGGTCAATAGTATCCCACGTTCAATCACAAAAGATAGGTATAAATTCTTCAAAGTTTCTTTTCAACTCTAAAAGATAAGAGTGAGTGTAGATGATATTCCTGAAATTATTTATTTAGCTCATTTTTTAAATCAGCAAAAAAGAAATTGATAGCCTCACAAATATCTAACGATAGAAATGGTGAAATGAATTACAGTATATCAAATTAATTGAAAATTATATTGCTGTTTTATACAAAGTTAACAAATATTTACTGAGTGTTTTCTAGGACTTGACAATAGCCATTCAATGATGGTATGGAGAATATGTGGCAACTTGTGAAAATATTGATTTCATGGCATAAAAAAGGGAGAATGAAAAATTGTATTCCCACTGATTTAAGCTATGCAAAAGAATATGTATGTAAATGGTTAAAGATTGTAAGGAAGCTTGGAACATTGAAAATCATTTGCTTTGATAATAGAATTTGAATTATATTTTTTCATTATATGTATATGAGTATATTTATTAGCACACATAAAAACACAATGTTCAATGAAGAAAGAGAAGTGGAAAAGCAATTGATTAGGAAAATTGAGAACAGTTGTTCATGTAATGTGATATTTAAGCTGGTATGTAAGGTATATTCAAGGTATAGGAGGAAGAATTTATGGCATTCTAGGCTTTGAGAATATCACATACCTCCTTGCAAAGATATCATATAGCACAGATTGCTTGAATAAATGGTAGGAAGTGAATGCGATAGGAACATACGTAGTGCTGAAAAGCGTGATGAGAAATGAAAACGAAACATTTGTTGAGACTAGAAGGTAAAGGCTATGATTGCCAAACTTTTTGCACTTCACTTAGTGGTCAATGAAGAGTCAGTTAAATTGTTAGAAAATCAGTACTGATACCAGATAACAAGATATTTTAGAATTAAATTCTGGCAGCTTGTTAAGAGGGGGAAATTGAAGCCCTTTGTATATTTTCCCTGCCCCTACACTACTAAAATGACATTAAATATACAAATAAACAGTTCTATATCTATAGGAACAAAAAGAATTAGAGAAGAGGCAACAGTAGGTTAGAGAGATCAATGCATATTTTAAACTTTTTTGTTTTGAGATAATTGTAGGTCCATATGCAGTTGTAAGAAACAACAGATATCCTGTGTACGTTATGCCCTTTACTTGTTTCTACCCCATGGTAGCATCTTACATACTATACTACAATATTGCAGCCAGGACATTGGCACTGATACAGTTAAGATACAGAATATTTTCATCCCCCAAAGGATCAGCCATCTTTCCCTTTTATAGCTATGCCTACTTCTTTCCCTACTTTGGCACCTCAACTTCCAGCAAAAAGTACTCTGTTCTCCATTTCTATAATTTTGTTACTTCAAGAATAAATGTAATCATATAGTAGGTAGCCTTTTGAGGTATGCATTCTTTTCCACAAAGGATAATTCTTTACAGATTTATTCAGATGTTGTTTTTATCAAAATTATGTTCTTTGAATTGCTAAGTATTTGTTCCTGGTATAGATATACCACAGTTTAACCCTTCGTCTATTAAAAGCCATCTTGGTTGGTTCCAATTTTTGTAATTATGAATAACGTTTTCATAACATTTCAACATTTGTGTATAGTTTGTGGGTGTGTGAAATGAAACCTATCTAAAGGAATTTATTTGGGATAAAAGCCCAAAGCGGTTCATGTCTTTTGAATATGTTCGAATCCAATTGTTTTTGGACTGCATTGTCAAATTTATACATGCAGAGTTGTTTGTAGCCCTTAATTAGTCTTTTGATGTCTGCAGGATCTAAAGTAGTGATATCCCATTTATTCCTGATATTGGCAATTTGTGTCTTCTTTCTTTATTCTTTGTCAGTCTTGGCAGAGGTTTATAAATCTTTTTAATATTCTCGAAGAACCAGCTCTTTGTTTCATTGATTTTCTCTATGTTTCTGTTTTCAATTCATTGGTTCCTGTTCTTTTCTTTATTATTTCCTTTCATCCTTTTGCTGTAAGTTCCTTTTGCTCTTCTTTTTCTAGGTTCTTCAGGTGGGAATTTAGGTTATTGATTTCAGACTTCTTTTTCTAATGTATACATTCAGCGCTATAAATTTCCCTTCCAATGCCACTTTAACTATATATCACAAGTTTTAACAAGTTCTATTTTTATTTTCATTCAGTGCAATTGTGGTTTTGATTTCCCATAGTCCTTTTCTGACCATGGATTACTGAGTAGTGTTATTTTGTTTTCAAGTGGTTGGAGATTTTCCTGTTATCTTTCTGTTAGTGATTTCCTGTTTGTTTCTGTTATGGTCAAAGAATATGCTCTGCATGATTTAAATTCTTTTAAATTTGTTGAGGTTTGTTTTGTGGTCCACAATATGGTCTATCTTGGTGTGGGTTCATGAACAATCGGGAAAAAATGTGCTTTCTGTTGTTAGGTGGAATGTTTTATAAATGTCAATTAATCATATTGGATGATGGTGATTTTGTATTATTTTATATCATTGCTGATTTTCTGTCTAGTAGTTCTAGCCGTTGTTGATAGGGTATATTGAAGTCTCCAAATATGATTATTGGTTTGTCTATTTTGGCTTTCAGTTTATCAATTTTTTTACATGTTTTGCAGTTCTTCTGTTTTGTGCTTACACTTTTAGGATTGTTATGGCTTCTTGGTGGATTAACTCTTGTATCTTTGCATAATGTCTCTCTTATCTCTGGTAATTTTCTCTTCTATGATGAATACTGTATCTGATATCAATATAGCCATTCCTAATTTTCTTTTATTAATGTTTTATTTAACCTGCCTAAGTCATTATATTTGAAATGAGGTTTTTCTAGGCAGCATATAGCTGAGTCATGTTTTTGCATTCAAATCTGCCAAGTATATGTTTAACTGATATATTTAGAACTTTTATATTTTAATATATTTTAATATATTAGGGCTTAAGACTGCCATTTTAGATTTGGGTTTTCTGTTTCTCCTCTCTGATTTTCATTTCTCTTTTTTCTTTTCCTTCCCTCTTGAGGGATACTCAAACTTTTTAAAATAACACTATGATTTATCCCTAGCTTTTTTATTTCTTTGTGTAGCTTTTTTAGTGGTTGCCTTAGGTTCACATATTATATACATAAGTCATTAAAATCTGCATATGAGATTATTTTACCAGTTAAAATGAAGTATAGAAATTTTACTTACTTTAAGTCCCTTTACCCTCCCTGTGTGTAATATAATTGTCTTATATATTTCCTCTACATATATTTAGAATACATGTAGTTTTATAACTTTGGCTTCAACCGTCAAACATAATTTGGAAAACTAAAGAGTAAATGGAAAGCCTATTGTGCTTACCGATATTTTTGCTCACCACGTGCTTTCTTCCATCAGGATGTTCCAGGGTTCACTCTTTTATTTATATTCTTTTGGTTCAAAGACTGTCCTTTAACTAACCTTTTAGGATAGGCTGCTGCAAACAAATTCTCTTAGTTTTACTTCATCTGAGAATTTCTTTATTTCCCCTTAATTCCTCAAGGCAATTTTATGAGTTACCATTTTTCCCCCCTTCTCTCAGCAATTGGAATATATTGTTCCACTTCCGTTATGTTCCATCGTTTCTGATGAGAAATCTGCTGGATTTGTTTCGTTTTTTGTTTTTTCATTTTTTCCCACTAAAGATAAGGTATTACTTTTCTCTGGCTACTTTCAAGATTTTTTCTTTTTTCTGTGATGTCTCTTGGCCTTTATTTCTTTGGCTTTAACCTATTTTCTGTTAGTTCAGCTGCTTGAATATGTAGATTTATGTCTAGACAACTTTGGAATGTTTTCAACTAATTTTTTCTTTAAGTACTTTCTCAGCCTGCCCTCTTTCTCTTCTTCTTCCCAGACTCTGATGTCAACAATATGAGCTGTTTTGTTGTATTCCCAGAAGTACTTAGTCTCTGTTAATTTTTTAAAAAACTCTTCTTTTTGGTTTTCAGACTTGGTCATCTCTATTGTTCTGTATTCCAGTTCATTGATTCTTTCCTTTCTACCTCCCCATCTGATGTTGAGTTTATCTACTGAACTTTTGTAGGTTTTGTAGGTTTTTGTAGGTTTACAGAAAAATCATGTAAAAAATACAGTATTACCATATACCTCCTATTGTTAACATTTTGCAATAGTGTGGTAGTGTGGTACCTTGTTACAATTGATGAAAGAATATTAAATTTTTATTACTAACTGTAGTCCATAGTTTACATTAGGGTATGTTTTTCCTATATACCACCTTATTAACAACTTGCATTAGTGTGGTATGCTTGTTATAATTCATGAAAGAACACTTTAATAATTGCACTAAGAACTATAGTGAATCATTCACAGTAGGGTTCACTGTGTTGTACAGCCCTGTGTTTCACCTTTTAATTTTTATTCTAGTGACATATATATGACCTAAAACGATCCCCTTTTAACCATATTCATTTTTATAGTTTAGTGCTGTTAATTATACTTACAATATTGTGCTACCATCACCCCATCCATTTCCAAAAATTTACCTTCTTCCTAAATAGAAATTTTGTACAAATTAAGCAGTAACTCCCTATTCCCTACCACTACCCAGCCCATGGTAACCTATATTCTACATTCTAAATCTATGAGGTTGTTTACACAAATTATTTCATATTAACGATACCATGCTATATTTGGCTTTGGTATTAGCGTAATGTTGGCATCATGGAATGAGTTAGGTAATGTTCCCTACTGTTCAAATTTTTTTTGGAAGATTTTGAACAGGATTGGTGTTAACAATTCTTGGAATGGTTGGTGGAATTCCCTGTGAAGCCATCTGATCCTGGGCTTTTCTTTGTTGGGAAGTTTTTGATGACTGATTCAACCTCTTTACTTGCAATTGGTCTATTGAGATCATCTATCTCTTGAAGAGTCAGTGTAAGTTGTTTGTGTGTTTCTAGGAATTTGTCCATTTCATCTAGATCATCTAATTTGCTGGCATTCAGTTGTTCAACTATCTTCTTATCCTTTTTATTTCTGTAATAATGTCCCCATTCTCATTTCTGGTTTTATTTGTGTCTTCTCTCCTTTTTTCTTTATTAGTCTAGCTAAGTGTTTGTCAATTTTATTAATCTTTTCAAAGAACCAACTTTTGGTTTTGTTAATGCCCTCTATTGTTTTTTTTAATTCTCATTTTCATATATTTCTGCTTTAATCTTTGTTATTTCTTTCCTTTTGCTTGCTTTGGGTGTAGCTTGCTGTTCTTTTCTAATTCTCCTAGGTATGTAGAGAAGTTTATTCTTTTTTAAAGTCAGAGGTGTTAGAGCTATACATTTCCTTTTAATCACTGACTTTGCTGCATCCTATAAGTTTTCATATGTTGTATTCTCATTTTCATTTGTTTCAAGGTATTTACTTATTTCCCTTGCAATTTCTTCTTTGGCCCACTGATTTTTTAAGAGTGTGTTATTTAATTTCCATATATTTGTGGATTTTACAGTTCTCTTCCTGTTATTGATTTCCAGTTACCTTCCATTATGGTCAGAGAAGATGTTTTGTATATGATCAGTATTTTAACATTTATTGAGACTTGTTTTTTTATACAAATTGAGGTTTATTCTGAAGAGTGAGACATGTACAATGTAGAAGAATGTATATCCTGCTGTTTGGGGATGCAATAGTCTGTATATATGTTAGTTCTAATTCATTTATCATATTATTCAAGTTCTCTATTTTCCAGATGATATACTGTCTAGATATTCTGTCTATTGATGAGAGTGGTGTATTGAAGTCTCCAACTCTTATTGTAGAGGTGTCTATTTCTCCTTTCAGTTTTGCTACTGTATGTCCCATGTGTTTTGGGTGCCATGGTTAGGTGTATAAATATTTTTGATTGTTATTTCTTCTTGGTGGACTGTCCCTTTTATTAACAGATAATGTCCTTTTTTGTCTCTTATAACCATTTTGCATTTAAAGTCTATTTTGTCTAATATTGGTCTAGCTACCCCAGCTCTTTTTTTTTTTTTTACTTTATTTTGTACATTTAATAATTGAAAATACAAACAATTAAAAACTAAAAAGTAAACATAGATGAATAAACATATACATTTCTCAATTAAATGTAATGGATACATATAAAATTTTTTTTGAATCAAATAATATGTTACACAATATATTTGGTTCATAGTAACACATTCATACAGTATTTGTCCTTTTGCTTCACTCTACATAATGTCCTCCCGGTTCATCGATATTGTCATATGCTTTACGACTTCATTTCTTCTTACAGCTGCATAATATTCCATCGTGTGAATAGACCAGAGTTTGTTTATCCATTCATCTGTTGAAGGACACCTGGGTTGTTTCCAACTTTTGGCAATGGTGAATAATGTTGCTATGAACATCAATGTGCAGATGACTGTTCATGTCACTGTTCTCATTTCTTCTAGGTATATACCCAGTAGTGGTATTGCAAGGTTACGTGGCAAGTCTATATTCAACTTCTTTAGGAACTGCCAAACAGTCCTCCATAGTGGCTGTACCATTCT
>JAQZBX010057222.1:0-18013 GCA_029593785.1 Cabassous unicinctus
ATGTTGGTGTAAAGAAACTTGAAGGTGAAAAAATCATTCAGTTTCTTAAAATCTTCTGCCAACTTTTTGGTATAATTATATACTCAATTTGTACTATCTTAATTCAATTTGTTGCTTAGGTGTTAATTTATTACTTTTTATTATTTTTAGGCTTTCTTATAAAGGAAAGTAACAATCTGACTACTTTAGACCTATATTTTTATTGAATATTAATAATTTGCTTTTTGATTTATCAGTTCTCTTATGCTTTTATTTGAATGTTTAAGTCAGAACCTGATCACTTTGGGTGAACTGAAGAAGTTGAGTTCCTGAATAGGTCTAACCACAAATCTGTGGTGACCTTGCCAAGGTGAAAACATTCAATAAGGCCTATATGTTTAGATAAAACAACAGGCCTTTTGTTGTTGTCTTTTATTAAGGTCTGTTTTATACTGAAAAACTGCTGTGGGCATTAAGAATGAAAAGATAGTGAAGCACCAATTCATATAAAAAGTAGGGCACAAAGATTTAGTGGGGTAGAAGACTTTTGTTTTAATATTCATTCAGTGGTGAAGGGAAAAGTTTATGTAAGAATTCTATAAAATATCTTTAGCCACTAGGAGGAGTTGTAGGGTGTCTCTTCTTTAGATGAGAGATCAGCAGCTTTCATTTTTATGATGAAGATCAAATCCATCTAAAAGAACACTGTTTTGATGGTAGCCTATCCAAGCCACAATTGTTACCTTACATCAGGTACCTGATAAATGCCTGGTACTCAAAATGGTCTGTTTCAATTAATATTTGATGCAATGATTTTCATTAGATTCAAATAATTTGGATAGTTACTTGGAGCTCATTGTCAGGAAGATTGTTCTGTAGTATTACTTTAGTCACTTTTTAAGTTTGTTCACAGTAGAACAGTGAGCCATTTATTGTTCTATTCTTAGCCCTATATGTATATGTTCCTTAACTGAGAAAAAAAGTAGTCAGTGCCCATAGAATTGAGATGACTATTATGGAAACCTATACAATGAGAATAAACCAATGTCAGTGCTGCTGTAAATGAATTAATAGAAAGGAATTTACCTATTGCATTTCTTTTTTTATATGTATGCATTCATCACCACAGTCATTTCATTTTATCCTGATTATTTATTACAAAAGAATATATTGTAAAATTTCAAATAGAAAAATAAAGTAAGGATCCTAATAATACAATTAAAGAGGCAACCATTATTACCAGATGTTTTATATTCTAATTTTGTCTATGCATATAACATGTATGTAATTTTTTAACAAAAGTGGTTATACTTGTCCCTATTTTATAACTTGCTTTTTTCCCCCACTTAATATATTGGGAAAGTGTTTAACTGTATGTGTATACAATCTACCTCTTCTTTTATAGTATCCTTAGTATATCTTCATCTATAAGTAACAGAAAACTTTGAGTTTAACAATAAGGAAACAATTATCTCATGTAAGAGAGGTTGTAGGGGTGCTAGATGCAGTTAATCAGGATATGGCTGTACTGCTCACTGATTATCCTGGTTTTTATCCTCGGGCTGGTAGTGAGGTGGCAGCAACTTCTCTTCCTTGGTCTTCCTAAACTAATCATTGGAAAGAAGATAGAATCACCATGATTGAATTAGTCTAATCATCAAGGATGAGATGAATGTTAGACAATTAATCAGTATTACTAGCAGTCCATGTATGATGATTTATTTAACTAATCTATTGAAAGTTATTACCAGTTTTCTCATGATTATAAATAATGTTATGAACATCTTTGTAGCATATAATTTTGTATGTTTGTGCAAGAGTTTCTTTAGAACAGATTCTTGGAATAGAATTCCTAAATCAAAGTGTAAAGACGTTTCAAAAAATATGGTAGACACTGCAAAACTTGCTTTCAAAGTTGTTCCTTTTTCTTCCCACTAACAGAGTGCTGGTTTCCTTGAATTCTCTTCTGGGCTCTTGACTTTTTAATCAGTCTACTAGTGCCACTGCCTACTGGGGTTCTACTATAGGAGCAGCCAGTGCTACAGCTTCATCTGATTTGTAATGGGATGCATAAGCACTGGTCACAAATTTTTAAAATTTATGAAACCACCATTTATTAAATTTCAGCTGAATATTACTGATTAAATAGCAGAGATAGCATTTCCCCTATCTTGGCTCCATTCCTCCCTTTTTTCCCTCTGCCTCATGCTACAAAAAACTGGATGGAAAATAACATCCTGTACTCAAAATGCAGCTTCAAGAGAGGAAAAATTGGTGCCCAGTTAAGATGGGAAAGCAGCTTTAAAGATAATTCACTTTTTGCGTCTTGGCAGCCTGCCCACGTGAAATGTGAGCAAGATGAAAAGAAAAATAGTATGGTAACCCTAAAAACACTATAGGATGTAAAAAAGTCTTGCAGAAGACAAGGAATACAGCCTTGAAGAAAATACTACCCAAGGAACAAAAACAAAAAGCAAAAAAACTCGATGCAGTTTACCATAGAAAAATGTTAAGGTTGTGAATAAAATAATAGCTCACCAATGAGATGATGAAACATTAAAAAGAGGTGAAGAAGGAATTTGCAGAGTTAATGAAAAAAATCAAGAATCCAAACCATACCGTTACACATCATAAAATAGAAACATCAAGAGACTTAGAAGACAAGTTAGAAAATCAAGTTCTAGTATGGAGGAAAGGCTTGAGCTAATCAAAATGAATGAGGGGTGGAACAGTGGGGGAATGAAGAGAATAAAGTAATTAGAGAAGAGATGATAGATATAGAGAAAAGACAAAGGAGATGCAAGGTAAGAAGAGTTAGTGTCCCTAAAATACAGAACAAAAAATAATTCAAAGATTGGAAAGGAAACAGTTTCACCAAATGAAGGAAGTATTCTAAATTGAATGCCATGAAAGGGGCTCACCACACCAAGAGCCTATTTGGTTCAGCATCTTCAGGGAATAAGGATTAAGTGAAATTCTACATACTGAGCAATGAGTCCTACCAAACCCTTTTCCCCTGCTTGTTCCAGAATACTGGCATCCAGGCTTATACCTAGGCAGAATATTGGAATATTTCTGGGGAAATGGTACGGGAGAAAAACCTATGGATACTGAAATTTGGGGGTCCTCCAAGGAAAAGGCTAGGTCCCTACCCAGTCCCTAGTACAGTGAAGCCCACCAATTGAATAGTCCTACTAATGCACAGAAAGCTTCCAATCAACTTTGTTTTTTGTTTTTAAATAGCTCTATTGAGATATAATTGAGTTCCATAAATTTCATCTATTTTAAGTATACAATTCAATGGTTTTTTAGTATAGTCACAGAGTTGCATAACCATCACCACAATCTAATTTTAGAATATTTTCATTGTCTTCAAGAGAAAATCCATACCTTTTAGCTGTAACTCCCCATTTCCATCCTTCCCTCCCACCTCATCCCTAGGCAACCACTAATATACTTTCTGTTTATGGATTTGCCTATTCTGAACATTTCATATATAGTCTTTTAAGTAGAATCAGAAATGAAGAATTGCCATACATTTTAGGGACACCTCTAAAGTGAAATCCAAAAATCAAAACAACAAAAAAAGAAATTCAGTGGAAACAAAGGCAATATAAAGACCAGAAAATAACTTTTAAAAACTGATATATTTAAAGAGATAAAAGATAGTACATCCATGAAACATGAACAGGAGGCAATAAGGAGGAATATTCAAAAAACAAGAAAGGTCTTGGGAATTAAAAATACAATAGAAAAAAAAATCAACAAGTGAAGACAAAGTTGAGAAGATCCCTTACTTGAAAAAAAGGTAAAGATAGGGGAAATGGAGTAAAAAGGTAGGAACATTAGAGGATTAGTTCGAGATAATAGTTTGAGCAAAAAAGTAAGGAAAATACAGAAAATTCTTAAGGGATCTGGGTAGAAAAAGCAGCAAGGGCAGACAAGACCAAGACCTGCTCAGAGAATGGCAAAATTATGTCTTTCCCTTTTATACTCTTATGATGCTCATTACTAAATAGGAATGGGAGGCAAAGGCACTCTTTTTTTTTTTTTAAAACAATTTATTGAAGTATATCATTCATACATGAACATACATAAACTATAAGTGTTCAGTAAACATCGTGAACTTACAAAACAAACATGCATAACATCATACAGGGTTCCCACACATCACCCCCCACCCCAAACACCCTGCATTGTTGTGAAAGATTTGTTAACAAATCATGAAAGAGCATCGTCAAATTATTACTACTAACTATAGTCCGTATCTTCCTCCCCTATATATATTTTTAAGGATTTATTTATTATTTACTTTTATCCATTTTTAATACCCCCCACCTCCCCGTTTTTGCTGTTTCTGTGTCCATTCACTGGGCAACTCTCTGTCCGTTTCCTGCCCTCTCTTATCGTCCTTCTCCTGTCTTCATTGGGATTCGATCCTCGGAATCTCCGGTGTGGGAGAGAGCCATCCTACTACCACCTGTGACACCTTAGTTCCTGGTTTTTTGGTGTATCTTGCTTGGCTCTCCCTTGTGTCACTCTCCTATTGCATCATCATCTTGCGTGGCTCGTGGGGCCTGGCGGCGCACCTGCACATGGGGCCTAGTGGCCCACGTGCCTTCTATATTTTTCTTTATTTTTACCAGGAGGTCCCGGGGATCGAACCCAGGTCCCTCCATATGGGAGACGGATGCCCATCCACCTGAGCCACATCTGTCCCCCTGCTACATCTCTTAAGGTTGACCAAAGATACCTAAAGTCACAGTCTTTTTCCCATACAGGATGGTCATATAATAAATCAGGCTGAGTTTATCACCAGCATTCTAAAAACCAGACCTAGGGAGAAAAACTAGGTCTGGGAACACAAGCATGGTTTCTAATATAGAGAATGTTTAGCCTACCCTGATTATCACAAAATCAGGACTGCGAGCACTAGCTCTTTTGAAACATATTGTTCTCTTTCTCTCCCCCTTCCCCACCAAATAAATATAGTTGAATGTGTTTAAATTAAATATATCATAAGAAGAGCTAGTTGAATAAATGATGCCCCATCCAAACAATGGAATACTAGTTAAAGCGATTAACAAGGGAAGACAAAAAAGCAAAACTGGGTTTATAGCATGATGTATTTGCATTTTATTTGGAAGCATATATACATATATATGTGTGCATATATACAAGTATACATACATATTTCAAAACAAAATTGTGTGACTTTAGAGAAAACTTGTAACCTGTAAGAACCTCAGTTTCCACAAGTAAAAAATTGAATGAAGAATTTTAAAAAATTGTGTGTATGTGTGTTTATATTTCTTCATGCATAAAATATTTCTGGAAGGTAATAACAGCTGCCTCTGAGGAAAGGAACTAGAAGTTGATGATGGGGTGGGAGGAAGACTTACCTTTAACAGCAAATCCTCTTTTACTATATGCATATATTATCTTTCTATCTGAAAAACATAGTTATATCTTCTTAGTAGTTAAATTAGTATTTCATGGTAAATATACATCAATTTGAGGTGCTTATCTTAAATGAGCAAAAATATATATATTGGTAATTTGGGCTACTGCTTGTTTGATTTTCCAGCAGCTAAGATCTATACCACTAATGATTCACATATTTGCATTTTACAGAGTTACATCCATTCAGGAGAATAGTCTTCAGATCACTACAGTTTCTAGTTTTGTAGGAACATGGCTTGGAGCACTTCCTATTCCACTGGATTGGGAAAGACCATGGCAGGTTGGTTTCATTACTTAAAGCAACAAATTAAATGTTCATACAGCATTAGTAAAACTTATGAAGCAAACTGGTATGTATATATAAACTTTTTTTGTTGTTCAGTTTGAGTAGGGATCCCAGTTCTTTCATTGTACTCTGGGTGGCTTCTTAATGGGGCCTCTCCTATTGCCACAGGTGGCATCCCTGTCAGCCTGGATACTGGGGAGAATTAGAAGAAATTCTTTTCTATCTTCTAGCACTGTTTTTTCTACATGTACAGAAGAATAAAGAAGCTTATTTTGTGTACGTGTTTAGGAGTAAAAAAAAAACAAAAAACTAGAAGTCGCAGGGGTCCCCTAATTTCAACATTGAGGTTCACTTCCATTGTGGTCTGAGATACATGGTTTTGGTTGTTTTTTTTTTAACTTGATTGATGGTCAAATTAAATGCCAATCTTGAAATATTTTTTAAAAGCACAAAGGAATTTTTTAATAGGGATATGTGATTGTAGAGGAAGTGTGCAAACATCAGGTTTTTAGTTTCTCATCACAATAGGATAAAGCTGATATGCTAGGTAAAGCATATGAGGTAAGTGCTCTTTTTACCTCCATTTTACAGTGAGGCACCTGACATCTAGGTTAACATTCTCAAGGTTACTGAGCTAGTAGGTGATAGATATATCTGTATCTTAATTCTTAATGACTTTGTAGTGTGCCAAGATACAGCTACTCCCTAATTTATTTAACAAATTTGCTATTGATGATCATTTAGGTTATTGCCAATATTTTACTATTATAAACATCTTTGAATCTATATCCTTTTGAATTTTTCTAATTATTTTCTTAGGATAATTTCTCTAAAATGGAATTGCTGTATTAAAAATAAATGTATTTTCTTTTTCCAAAATGGAGTTGTTTTTTTTCTTTTTTCTTTTATTTTTGGAAGTACCTGGGATTGAACCCGTGACTATGGGAAGCAGGCACTCCACCCCTTGAGCTACATCTGCTCCCCTGTTTTTTTCTGATAACAGAGATAGTATACATTCATTTAGGAAATTTAAGCAATGTTAATAATTATAAAGAAAGTAAAAGTTTTCCAGTATCTAACCACTTAAAGGCAAACCCCCATTTGTGTTTTGGTAAGAATTTTTGTACCTTTCTCTCCATATATATATATATATAATAACTCCATTCATAATATACATGTTATTTTTAACCTTTTTTCTCCCCTCAACAGTGTATTTTAGAGATCACCATGTCAATGAAAATTTACATATATGTAATATTCCAATATTTGGGTAAAATAATGTAGACTAGTTTCTTATGAATGGGTATTTAGATTATTTTCAGGTTTCACTATCTAAACATTATGGTGATTATCATCGTATCTTTGCTGATTTGTCCAAATAGTTCCTTAGTGTAAATTCCTAGGTAATGAATGGCTGAGTTAAACTCTTTTTTTTTTTTAAGATTTCCTTATTTTACTTTATTTTTTAAATTTATCCCCCCACCCTCTGGTTCTCTCATCTGTCTGCTCATTGTTTACTCGCCTTCTCCAGGAGGCACTAGGAACTGAACCTAGGACTTCCCACATGGGAGGTGAATGCCCAACAGCCGGAGCCACATCGTGTCTGCTGGCTCATGTCATCTGCTCATTTATGTGTCTGCTCGTTGCGGCAGGATATAGTTGTCTAGCTCTTGTTGTGGCAGGATGAGGCATCTAGCTCTCGTCGTGGCGGGCAAAGGCGTCTGGCTCTCGTTGCAGCAGGTGCAGGCATCTGCTTGTCTTCTTTAGGAGGCAGGGGGACCCGAACCCGGACCTTCTTCCCCCCAGCCATGTGATAGGCAGGTGCCCAACTGGTTGAGTCACATCTGCTTCCCTGGGTTAAATTTTTGATGCATCCCTCACTTGCTAAAGACTCTTGTGGAATCTGAATTGTGTGTCTTGCATTTAACTGCCTACGTTAGGTCCATTATTCTTCATGCTTTCAGTTAGGTAAAGTATATCCCAGTTGTTCTTTTACATGCAGTAACTCCAGTGATTTGCCCTTCCTTATATTGGTTCTTCATGATATATGTTATAGAAATACCTGGAGGTTTGGGGTGTGTGGTGTCACTGATACTCTTCCCAAAGTTTTAGTGCAAATAAAACCTTCCTTACTTTATATTTCCTTGGGCATTTCGGTGATCACTGGGAGACAGGGATTCTTTACTCAAGTTGCCACTATCTATACTTAATTTCACCCAAAAAGCATCAGTGATTTCTAATTTGGAAGAGGACACTTAAAACCATTGAAAAGTAGAAGAAAATTTGGGTTTAGCCTGTAGTATAGGATAATTACTTTCAGATAGATGCAATTAAATCTAGTATAACAAAGTATTGATAAATAAAGTACCATGGGTCATCAGCTTTAATGAGATGCTAAAATAATGTATAATTAACATAGCACTTTGTATATGGATAGAATATTTGAGAGTGTAAAAGTTTGATAACTTACACCCATTTGTCTACTCTGTTTACAAGACTGCAGAAGTAAAAACAAATTATGGAGAGTAGACATGCTTTGTAAAATCTGGATTTAGGTTCACTTAGAAAATATATGTTAATTTTTACAGTTCACTTATCCATTGGGGGAATTGTTCAGGGTTTTAGCTACTGACTCGTATTTTTCTACTCAGAGTATGACAGATACTTAAATATCACCCAGGTCTGGAATTCAATTACAGTAAGGGGCAAGCTGGAACCAATTGAAAGTATCAGACTTTAAAAATTTATAATAAAGTTTCCATTTGAATTATTGACTTAACAAAAGATTTTCTAGCTAATTAAAATATGTAACAAGTATTGGTCTTCATTAAGAATATTTCATTCTACTGGAATATTACTGGTGTTTAATTATTTTTACTGTTGGGTGGTTTTAAGAGTGTGCCAAGTTAATGATCCACCTATTCACTATAATCCTTTTAATTTATGATACATACTTGTTGGTAGGATAGAATGTATAATTAATATTTTATTTAAATTATAATTATCTGACCCTCTCCCCTTTAGCAGTTTTACTAATAAACTAGAGGAATGATGAGGTTTCGCTTTTTTCTACTTTTATTTTCAGCAAAGTTTTTTTGTTTGCATTTTGTTAATGTTATTTTTTAATAATTCTAACAACTCAGTAGTAAGTACTCGGTGTGGCCCATGATGTTGACTGAATCTGCCAGAGAGGCAGTTAATCAGATAAGGGAATAGGGCATTTCCTCAAAATGAAGAGTTTTCTGAAGCACAACTGCATGAGAAGATGCTGTATATACTTTATTTTCTAAAACATAACATGTATTAAGAAGAGATTTTAGTTCTTTGCTTCTTCTAGGTCAATTCAGATTTGATGTTTGTGGTAAAGCAAGCTTTTCTGGATTGTGACCTGGTTTTATTTCTATTCTAGTCAGAGAAACAAGGTATCTGGTTAAGCAATTATGCCTTGTTTTAAAACACATGCACGGGAAGCGGATGTGGCTCAAGTGGTTGAGTGCCTGCCTCCCACACACAAGGTCCCAGGTTCGGTTCCAGTGCCTCCTAAAAAAAACTCAAAACCAAACAACAAGCAAAACAAATGAAAAAAACAATTCAGGAACTGATGTGGCTCAGTGGTTGAGTGCTGGCTTTCCACAATACAAGGTCCCAGTTTCAATCCCCAGCCCCCAGTGCCTCAAAAAACAAACAAAACAAAAATCAAAACACATGCACACACACAAAATCCCACAAAAGCTTTTACATGTTTTAGTTCAATTTTCTTTACTTTGAACTCAAATCTAACTTTATAAAATGTGCCCAAGAACAAACATAAAATTATAATGATGTGAATACTGTATTGAGCAATTTCAAGCATATTTATATATTTTTCATTGTTTTTTCACTGAACAACTGGAAAGGCATACTGAAAATGTGTAGTCTCAATGGAAAAATATATTTTTCACTTAATATGAATTTTAAGTAATTTTAATGACAAGTGAAGAAAGATGATAAGCATCCTTATAGTCAGAAGAAGGCTTCTCTTCAGAGAAGGCAGCAAGGGGATTTGATTAAAGGAAATATGGTAGTATGGCTACCCACTACAGCATTGGTCATCCTTTTTTTTTTTTAAGTACTTGAAAATCATCTTGCTTCTCTTCCCTGCTTTAATTATTTGCCTTTAAATATTAACAAGAAAATAAACATTTGAATCACCTATAATTCAGACCATCTTCTCTATTCCCATGGAACATTTATAGTTACTGACAAAATAAATATTTGGACTGCTGGAAACTTTTTTCCATTGTAATTTGATTCTTTATCTGCTGTGGCTGAATAATCAATTATTTGTTGGGTTCTTACTATGTGCAAAGCATAAAATCTATGTGAGTATAAGAGATACATAAATATCACCCAGGTCTGGAATTTAATTATTTTATAACAATAATTTAGATTCAGGTTGTGATTTAGATTTAGATTCAGATTTAACTGGCTCAAAATATTGTGTAGAATAGGTAGTTGTGAGATTTTCATCTGGAAAATGTATTCATTTCCTTTATCAAACATGGGCTAGTATTTCATGTAATAAAAAATTAGTGGGAAACAAAGAAATGTCATTGGTTATTCTGAGCCAAAGAAATTGGCCATGACATTTTTAAATCCACATGTTTTATTCATAGGTAACATGAGGATTAAGAACTCTGGTGTCAGATTACTGAATTCAAATCCTGGCTTTGCCATTTGTTAGTGAGGATTGAAAAATATAATCCTTTTAAAATTCTTAGTTCAGCATCTGAAACATCGTTTCTGCTTCACTGAGGTTATAGACATTTGTTACCTATAAAAGGAGTAGTTTAATGATTATATTCTTAGTATTAGAAAAAAATGTAAGTTCCATTATTTGAGTTCCTATGTGTTGGAGAGAAAAAGTCATAACTCTCTTATCTTGTTGGTTTATTCTTTCTGCCCAGCAGTTCTTTCTTCAGTTAGTAGGTAGGATGGGCCATAGCATTTGTTTTTTCTCTGATACCTGGTTATACCAATTTAGAGTATTTGAATTTCACATAATTTTCAATCCTATATGACATTTCATATGCAATGCTTTTGTGCCTAGAAAACCTCTAGAAAACCTGCAAAAAAAAAAAGCGTTTAAACTCTGGACTTCATTGCCACTATCTCCAAAATGAATTGAACCAGAAAATCAAATCTCTTCTAAGCATAAAATTCTATGACTGATTTCTTATGAAGTTAAAAAACAAAATTGATTTAATAATAAAGTATTTTAAACAGTTGAGCTTGAAACTTGAATTTTAGACATGAGATTTTAAGACAAAAATTATTTAAAAGTATTTCTATTTATCCCCACCAGATACCAAATAAACGAATTATTGCTTATATTTAAGAGTCCTCTGCTTTTTCCAGTTTTAGCTGGTTAAAATTTACTATTTGTGAAACATACTCATTTTCTAAAGTCACAGATGCCACAGATACTTCTTACATAAATTGAAGCTAAAGATCTTCAGGATTATAACACCTGCAATCCTTATGAGCTCATAAATGTATATTTATAAGTTTATTTGTATTAATGCAAATAAAGCTGGAGTGAGGGCTAAAACTAAGATTATGGAATTGATTAATTGAAGAGTTGCATGTTTTTAAGTTCGTTTTCTTTGTACCAATTATACTGTGTTTTATACAGACCCAAATACAAAATACTGTTTTATACAATCATGATTTATAGGTTTCAACATGAAAAAACAAAACAAAAAGAACAACCACGTACACACAACCACACACTATGATAATACTTAACTGGAGGCCGATCCCATAGAAGACGCTCTGCTAGCAAGGCCGCAGTGTGAGGGAGAACAGTGCTGCCCAGGCTGACTCTGCCTGCCTCCTAGTAAGGATCAGTTAGCAGCACTTGGACAGGAAGTTCCAGACCACACACCACACACCACACACCTCTACACACACAAATAACTTCCTATCTGTGCTCTTGTCCTAGGAGGAGTAGGTCGGAGCATCCACAAATCAATGCAGACTTACAATTGGGAAAATATATCCAGACAAGTAAATTCATCTGTACATATATTCCTATGTCAGAAAATAGCATTTGCTTTAGGAGCATCTAATTGGAAAAAACACATCACTTAAGACCAAATTCAGAAGCAAAAAAATAAATGAATTAAAACCAGTAGAAATGTCAGCAGGTTTTGAAAGATGAATTCTTCTAGTTGCAAATGCAAATTTGTGGTAAGCACAATAAATAAAACACATTTTAAAAAGTAGCTTATGAGAAATTTAGAACTAGCTCCCTGGTTTTATCTTCTTTTTTATCTGAAGAGAGAGCCAGTAATCCTAATGGTTGTGAGGTATTCTGATCTGCAGATAGGTCAGTTTCCCCATGATATCTGTGATGGCATATACCTTTACAAAAATTCTAAGTCATTTTCTGTATTATATCAGAACATATATATATATATATATATTTTTTTTTTTTTTTTCCAGTTAGGTTAGTAATTTATTAAGGAAGGGAGGGAAATGGGAGAAAATAACAGATTATGGGTCCCAGGTAGAGAGGAAAGGGGCTGAAAAGGGATAAAGAGGGCTGATTTGCAGACTACAGTTCCCCATTACAGATTACAAAATGCCCAGGTTTACTTGCGTGCTGATCCAGGAGGGGGGAAGAAAGCAAGAACAAGGCAGAACATACATTTTAAAGAATTTTTGATACTAAAATTTCTCTAAAATTTAATAGTTTAATCTTAAGTTTTAGTTTGCTTACTTTATACTAGGGGTTCAATAAATAATTTTTGAATGAATGAGTGAAATCAGTAATATTATACTTTAAAAAGGATATAAACGTCTACCAGTGCCTAGTTTAAAACCATTATCTATACTTAGTTTGCTTCTTAAAATTTATGAAAAATGATAGCAAGGAATAGGGAATCTTTCTTCTATTTCTGAGGTGAGGCTACAAACAGTTAATGTAATGCCAGTATATTGTATAGCTACTGAGGGTTTTCTCTTGTAAGCTTTATATTCCCTAGACGTTTCATGTGAAGAATAACATGCATTAACCATGATCACATTACAAAGGTAAGGGAATAGTTCCTACAGCACAGTGTAACATTGCCATTGAACTTTCTATTTTATTCTAATTACCTAGCAATTGGCATTTACCTAAGAAATAACTTATATTAGTAGTCATGTTTAATTTTTTTCAAGTTAAAATATGTAATATACAAAATACCTTACAGATTTTATGACACATTTTAAAATATTACCTCATTTAATACAACAGTCATGTGTTTTAAGTACATTAGCTACTATCGTCAATGTTTTATAGATTAGGAAACTGAGGCTCACCTGTTAAGGGCCCTGGCCAAGGTCATAAGGCCAATAAGTGCCTGAATTGGACCCACAGCTCACACCATTCTGACTCTGCTGCCCCATGCAGCTTCCGAGAAAAACAAAGTAATGCTTCCAAATAAAATATGAAGTGTTTTAGGAAGTAGCTTAATATTTTAGTATAATTATTTTAAAACGTTTGTTGATTTCAAATAAATGATCATCATTATCGAATTTCAAATACATGATCCTTTTAGGAAACCTAAAGTAGCTTATAAGCGGCTAAAGTCAGTATTGAAATGCCAAAGTAGCTGCTATGTGGAGTATAAGAACTTGTGGATTCAATTGAAATATTGTGCATATTGAAATCAAAATGTATTTAAACTATATTTACTCTCACATCACATAACAAATGCCATCTACATTATTGAAATAGATCTTTAAAATTCTGAAACCCAAAATGTAAAGGGTCATTATATTTCTTTGGCCAACTAGAACAGTAAATAAAAATACTTGTTATGATACAGTGTTGCCGAGTGCAGGGATTCTTAGCCAGGAGTCCATAGATGGACTTCAGAGTATCTGTGAACCCCTGAAATTATATGCAAAATTTTGTATATATCTGAGGGTCATGTTTGACAAGACGGGAACACGTATTCTATTAAGAGGTAGTTTCTAAGAAATATTTCAAAAGTACATACAGAAAATTTGAGCAGATCTTTTTGAAAGTAGGAACAGCTTTAGAAGTTGTGATTTGGGGAATGGTGTTCTAGACTGTAATGGCAACTTGTTTTATATACGCCTATTAGGAATATGAATGAAAAGATTATTCTCAGTTAGCTCACATGTATTGCTTACTTGTACTATGTGTCAGTTCCTGTGCTAAGTACTAACTAGTGCATTCTCTCACTTAATCATTACAACCCTTGAGGTGAGTTTTATTACACTCATTTTGCAGGTGAGAAAACCAAGGCACAGAAACAGGTAACATATTTAGTAAATAGCAGAGCCAAGACTCAAATCCAGTCTAACATGAAAATCGATGTTCTAAATGACTATTCTATTCTATACTACTTAGATCATATTATGAAAAATATCAAGCAGTACATATTTTATTCCATTTTCATTTCCTAAAATGTAAGCAGAGTTCTATAGTAAATAATGCCTGATCAGAAGAGAGCAATGTGGTTTTCAGCTGGAAGGTTATATAATTCTGAATGATCTTCAACCAGCAATACTGATATTTTTAATAGAAAAAGCATAGAGTTTATATTGTCTTACTTAAAAATTTATTTGAAAGAAACAGAACTTATAACAGGACCATGTACCAGACCCTGTGTTATATAATTTAAGACCTTTATTAATGTTAATTATTTTAAGAGAACACTGACTGCTTTTGGATTAAGTGATGAAATATTCACAATTTGGAGTTATTTAATTTAGAGGAAAGAATGGATAATTATAGTACTCTAAGATACTTTTTACACATGGTGTAGTTACTCATTTTTTTAATAGATTTTCTTTTTAATGGTAATCTTAATAATTTTGCCCACTTGCATTGTAATATATTTTGTTATGCAACAGAGGCTGTTTCTTCAAAACTGGATGAAAAGGAAGACTTATCGTTTTGGTGGCAAATGCTTGTGAATGACTTCCTGTCCGTGAATGTCTTTGTTCTAAGTTTTCTATTTTCCTTAAACAAAAAAGATAATTATGGGAAGCGATGTGGCTCAAGTGATCGGGCTCCCGCCTACCACATGGGAGGTCTGTGGTTCAGTTTCTGATGCCTCCTAAAGAAGACAGTGAGCTGGTGCAGCGGGAACACGCAGCAAGCTGATGCAACAAGCTGACGCAACAAGTCACAAGAAGAAAAACATAATGAGAGACCCAACAAAGCAGGGAGCAGAGGTTCCCGGTGCCTCCTAAAGAGGACAAGCAGGTTGGCAAGCTGGCACGACGGGCAGGCGTGGTGACCTGACGCAACAAGATGACGTAACAAGAGACATAAGAGGAAAAACATGATGAGAAACACAACAAAGTAGGGAATGGGGTGGGGAGAGATAAATAAAAATAAATCTTAAAAAAAAAAAAAAATTATAGCCATCTCAGATTACCATAATTTGAAGAAACATTTATAGTGATGCACTGAATTAGCTGTTCAATAGATGATACCATATTTTTAAAAATCCAATCTGTGCCATAAAGAATGTTAAATAGAAACATTTCTACATGTGAGATAAGGAAATAGCTTTAAATGAAAAATATTAAGACATAATTATGAAAATACATGATTAAATTAGGATTGTTTGAGAAGTCAATATGAATTCTATTGCCATAGTGTAGTTTTAAAAAAAATTAAAGCAATGATAAGAAAGTCAGTATGAAATGATTTGAGGAGTGGTTATTAGTGAGCAACCTCTCCCAGCTCCCGTCAGTTCTCCTTTTGCCACTCCCTATCTTGGTCTACAAATCCAGGAAAATTGCCATAATATAAAGAAATTCTCATTTAAAAATTACTACCTTAAAATTAAGGATGCTAATGTCAGGAAAGTCAAGGAGGTTCTCCTATAAGTACAAAGCCTGGTCCATCACTAGCAGTCTTAGAAGCCAGCCCAATATTTTTATTTGCTGACAGCATAGATATCTCGAGAGTCACATGACATTGAAAAGCAACTGTTCCAAGCTTTAACCCCTTTGACAAAACTTTTAAATCAACATTTAATTTTGGGCATTCTCTTGGAGGTGAAGTGTGGTAGCTGTTTAAAGAATGTGTGTGAGTATGTATGTGTTTGGGAACAAAGTAGGAAGAAGCCATATAGAAATTACAAAGTGATTAAAATAGAATTAGTAACCCAAGTTGGAATTTGACAGGGATGCATGAGGAATTATTCTCCCTACCCTTTGGAAGGGCTCTCTTTGACAAAGTGCAGATGCTCACCCTTTGCTGATGATAAGTAGACTCACAGCATGAGAAAACCGGGGAAGAATATTATCCCAAGTGTTTACATAGGGTGTAAACTATAAAAAACTAAGGTAAGAAGTTCAGTGCTTTACATAAATAGTAAACTATACATATTATTTTATTTGTAACCCCATATGTTAAGATGGGACACTGTTAAAGTAACAATCACTTAAAAAGCAACAACCAACCGGTATTCAATTTAGTATTTTGAATTAATAAAGCAAATGGAAGCCGTGCCTAAAATAATTCAGAACAAAAACCATGAATTCAGACTCCACTTAATAAAAATTTGATAATTCAGCATGGGCTAACTTAATTGTACCTTTAGAGACAGAATGAGGGTAAAAGTTAGGAAAGTATTAAATAAAATTTCAGGGACTTTCAAAATTATTTTTAAGAATTTTAGAACTAATTTTCTACATGCAAAAATTATAAATTTAAGTTCATTAATACATGACCTTATTTGAAGCAATGTATTTGCATTCACTAGCAAAAGTCATGTCAAAAATATTTCTAAGTATTTTATTTCTCTATTTCACTAGTTTGAACTAGTCGTTTCAGTGATTATTCTGAGTATCTATGGAAACCAAAGCCTTTAATGAAGTGCTTCTGAAAATAAGGCAATCTTTCTTTCTACAATCTGCTTATGAATAGAAAACAAATCTTTGGTTTTTAGTTAAAGTGGCAGGAAGGATTTTGCAAAAAGAAATACTAAAAGAGCCAAAGCAATTAAAAAGCTCTTAAAAAGCAATGGGGAACTCCAAACCCCATCAAGGTCAGTAGAGTACCTAAGGCACCTCAGGTTCAGATGATATAATCATCTTCACTTAGAGTTCTAATGATCAATGTACATGGGTTTTACCATCTCAAGAATGTGAAACTGAAAAAGTAATGTCCAACAATGATTATTGCTAATAAGAAAGAGGAGTGTCATAAGAGTTGATAAATGGGAGAGACTTAGAGATTATCTGTTGTACTTTCCATATTTTAGAGATAAGGAAATTGAGACCCAGTCAAGAAACAGATGACATCAGAGTTTGTTTCCAAAGTCTAGTCCAGTTCTCTTAGGACAGGGCAAATTCTAGATTTTAACTTTCATTGGCTAGTAAACCACATTTCAGAGATGTGAATTGGGGGAAGGAAGGGGGGAGCCCCCATCAAATCCCCAAAGGCAAGCAAGAAATATATATAATACTTTACTGTCTTACTTATTTTCTTTATATCATGTGTTGGACAACTTAACTGATATATTCATTGATTTATACAATTCCTTTCAATTCTATCTAAAAACAGCAGATTGCAATTAAATAAGAAAGTTACATAAGATTCTGTTTGCGCATACATAAGGCCATGATACTTAATGTGGACCACTTCTTGGGAGAAGGAAGACATCCAATGTCCAGTTCATAGAGAAAGCTTCTGACTAGTAATCCAGTAGGCTCTCCATTCTTCAATAGGGAAGATGATGCTTATATTTTTAAAAATCTCTACAAAGCTCACATACAAGAAGACATTACATTCCTAGATTTGTAACTGATATGAGCATTTAAGGCTGTCATTTTCAAGTATAAAAGTTTAGTGTTCTATTACCCAATCTGTGCAGTAGACCTAGCTAGAGCAAGTCATGGAAATTAACAGAAGCCCACCAAAGACATAAAGAAATCATAATTTAGGTAATAGCAAGTTTAAATGTAGGAAAGACTGGAAAAAATTTATGGATTAGATGATGCTTCTCTATAAAACTGCATTAATTTGTTCAAACTGAAGCTCTGTCTCACAACACTGTTGTCTGTTGCATGGCATTCAAAATAAGGCAGATCCACAGTAAACCACACAAGGAAGCTTCATTAGGTAATAGAACTAGTAAGTAAAGTTCACCTCTGACACTGTGCCATGGCCTGTACCTACAGAGAAAAATTAGAAATGGCTCCAACATACCAAATAAGCTTCACAGGTGAACATGAACATATTGTCTCCATTTTTTTTTTTTTTTT
>JAQZBX010057224.1:0-18001 GCA_029593785.1 Cabassous unicinctus
TTGATATTAAGAAGATAAGTTCTTCATCAGTAATATGAATTGCAAATATTTTTAATCTCACCTTATCATTTGTCTTTTGACATGGTTATTTGAACTTTTGCACAGAAATTTAATTTTTATGTAGTTGAATTTATCAATATTTTCTTTTATGGCTTTTAGATTTGACTCATAGTTAGAAAGGACTACTATACACCAAGATCATTAAGAGAGTACCCTTTGTTTTTCTTCTAGGACTTGAATAGTTTTCAGTGTTTACCTTTAAGTATTTTATCTATTTGGAATTGTTCTGATGTCATCAGGAGGATGTGAGGTTTCAAACGGAGATATGAAGTTTCACCCCTAGAATGCTATCCAGTTATCTCAACATCGAGTATTGAATGTCCATATTTCCACTCTGAACTGTAATGCCATTTTTACCTCTTATGTATTTAGATCAATGTCTGAAATTTCCCCTTTTTAAATATATATTTTTGCATGTTCCAACTCTTAAAGATGTTCCCATGCTGTTTCTCTTGTAGGTTCCTGTTATGTAACCATGGTGTTTACTTTTTAAAATTTTAAAGATGGCTTTCCTATTAACAAAGTTTGCATTACTTATTTCCTTGAGCAACATCTTTCAAAAGTTATACAGAATGAAAATGTGTTTGCAATTATGTGAAAACATTATTCACATCAGAGCTGATTCTGCAAAAGATGAAATCGTGTGAAAAAGAAAAACCTATTTCAAGTGAAACCCACTGAATCCCAGGGAACCTCAGTATAATCAGACCAGAAGTATTTTTTATTTTTATTTTTTTTTATACATAAGGTATTTTAAAGTGTTAGATGGATCAATTGGAGCAAAGAGTTGGGGGGAAAAGGGAGGGGGCTTGGATTTACCTCAGAATCCCTCAATGTACTTTCAGACCTAACCTTAAATTGCATTTACTACAGGGTGGTTTTGTTATTTATTCTTTAGACATATTTTATTGGCAACAACTGTTGTTTATTTAACTGGTTGTATAATACTTGTAATTGCAGTGGTTTAGTGAAAATATCAAGCCTGCAAGTTTTAGATGATCACATGCAAAGTCATGTGTCAGAGTGGAAAAAGAGGAGGAGCAGAGCTATATCTGTCTGATGAGGTCCTCTCTGTGGGGTGTACACAGATTATTTCTGGTGTAATTTAATCTGGAAGATTATATAGCAGAGAATAAGATCAAATAGATATCCCTGAGGCAACAGAATCCCATGAGTCAGTTCTAAGCATCAAGCACATTGGCTGCATGTGACACTGGACAACTTGCTCATGTTCTATTCCTGACTTTCCTAATCAAGGAAGGTCTGTTTGAAAAGTTTGACATTAGTATTCACATAAACAGGGAAGCACTGAAACCAGCTGGCAAAGTGTAAATGAAATCAATAGAACAGGAACTTGGAATATTTTTTTTCTTGATTATTTTGCTAGGTTGTCACCACAAATGGCTCAAACTTAAGTCTACTCTCTCACTCTTCCTGGGGAAGACTTCAATACTAGCATTTTACAGGGTTTAATGACTTATTTCCAAAGCATACATTAAGTTTATTCTTGACATGAATATTTATAAGAAAACAATGCCTATTTGACTCGTAGGGAAGAATTACATAATAGTATGCTAAGAAAAAAAGAAAGCAGTTTCATTACTATCAGGACAGGGAGTAGAACTTAGTTTTGGCTGGATCTTACATATGAAATTGAAATTAAGAAAGAAATCAAAGTTACTCTAAGTTTGGATCAGAATATCTTTCTTCTTCAGAATATTGATACTGAAATTAAAGTGAACACATCAAAAATGCAAGTTCACTTTCCTCCTGAGAAATGTAATATGATCACTTGGGGAAAAAACCTCATTAAAAAACTGAATACCTTTATTCCCATAAATAACCACATATAAACACATGAAATCAATATTAATTTTAAACACTTGCTCAGTAAATGCATAGCTTTTTGTTTTTTTATAATCTAAAAAGAGAAAAACATAAGCACTGCTGAGAAAATTTTTCTTTTAAAGACAATTTGTTGAATGTGAGCAGTAAACTACTTTCTTGTGTGAAATGATTGACCAATGTTTGAATTTTTTTCTGAAAATAAGGAAATAGGAAAATTAAAATTGGTGCTAGAAGACCAGATAATTTAAATACTATGCCTAATGAAATGTTCTATTATATTCTAAAAATAGCATTTTGTTGGGCCTGCTGCCTAACAACAATAGTGAAACAAACTATGGGAGATAATTTGTGATAACTGTACAGTTAATAAGATGAATAGATGATTTTTTAAAAAATTTTTTTAATTTTTAAAGAAGCTTTAGATTACATAAATGTTACATAAAAATAGAGGGGATTCCCATATTCCCCACCCCCTCCCCCTCTCACACTTTCCCACATTAACAACATCTTTCATTAGTGTGGTACATTTGTTGTAATTGATGAACACATATTGAAGCATTGTACTATGTACAATGTAAACTACATTATAGTTTACAGTTTGCCCTGCACAATTTTATAGGTTTTGACAAAATGTATAATGGCCTGTATCCATCATTGCAATGTCATGCAGGACAATTCCAATGTCCCAAAAATACCCCCATGTTGCACCTATTCTCTCTTCCTCCCCTCAGAACCTCTGGTGGCCACTGCCTTTATATCAATGATACAAGTTCTTCCATTGCTAGAATAATAATAGGTCTATAATAGAATAATGATGTCTAATTTAGCCCAGTTGTGACCCTTCTGTGATCCAAAATCTCTCCAAAACCAAAGCCAAAAATAACTAAATAAAATTAATAAGAAAATAAAATAAGAATTTTAAAAACAACAGATAAAATACAAAAATTAAAAAATTAAAAAAATTTGAACCGAAAAATAAAAAAAAATTTATATTTTGTGTCTTTCATCATTGTAGGATTTGTTATCTTGTATGAATAGTGACAATTTCTTCCATATAGTCCTCCAGTGTCTTATTTTTTTCATTTTATCTTCAAAGAAGCTTTAGGTTACAGAAAAGTCACACAGAAAACATAAGGGATTCCAATATACCCAAAGCCTCCCCCTTTTCCACTCTCCCCTATTAATAACATTTTACATGAGGATGGTACATTTGTTACAACGATGTACAAATTTTGAAGCATTGCTACTAACCATGGTCAATGCTTTACTTTATGGTTTACATTTTGCACCCTACACTTTTATAGGTTTTGATGAAATTTAAAATGGCCTGTATTTGTTACTGCAAGATCATGCAAAATAATTCTAGTGCCCTAAAAATGCTCTATGTTCCATCTATTCTATTCTTCCCTTCTCCTCCTCTCCCCTCAGAACCTATGGTAATCACTAAGTTTCAATTTTTGAAGAATAAGATTTATAGTTACTTGCAGTGATATTGAGGGTTTGACATATTGGTCTGTTTTCTTTTATTAGGCACTGACTATGTTCTTGGGAGATTCCTGTCCCTCTAATTGAGAACCTAGCAGGACTCCCCAGGATGGGAGGTTAATATTTTCTTGTTTATTGTGTGGGTCTCCACCCACTGAGATAACACACAATGACAAGATGAACACTTACATATTCCATAGAGGCATGCTGCAGGTGTGCCCTATCCCACATATCCCCCCACACCTGACACCCTACACCAGTAACCCTCCCCTGCCATATTTACCGAAAGAACAGTCCCATCATTGTAGTTTTAACCACAGACCTGCAAATCCCCAGAGTTCACCTGCTCCTTCCTCCAGCCCTCCCCCCAGTTTCATGGATAGTCCAACCCAACCCCCCATTCTACTCCCCCTCACAGACCAGCACTGCTGAACCCCATCACATCACTGCATCACTCTCACGCCCATCCACTACCCAACCACAACCTCCCACCTTATCACAGATTTTGCCCATATTGGCATTGGCTCAACACTCTCTACTCCCTTTCTGTCTTTTGTTAACCTATCTTCCAAAAACTCCAGCTCTGTAGGTCTGCTCAACTTGCTTAAGTCATAACAGTGAGGTCATGTAATATTCATCCTTCTGTGACTGGCTTACTTCACTCACCATGAGGTCTTCAAGATTCACCCATGTTATCCCATGTTTTAGTACTGCATTCCTTCTTACAGCTGAGTAATCTTCTATTGTATGTATATACCACAGTTTGCTTATCCATTCTTCTGTTGGTGGACATTTGGGTTGCTTCCAACTTTTGGCAATAGTGAATAATGCTGCTATGAACATTGGTGTGCATATATCTGTTTGTGTCTCTGCTTTCAATTCTTCTGGGTATATACCTAGCAGTGGGATTGCAGGATCATATGGCGGTTCTATATTTAGCTTCCTGAGAAACCACCAAACTGTCCTCCACAATGGCTGCACCATTCTACATTCCCACTAGCAGTGGATGAGGGTTCCCATTACTCCACATCCTCTCCAACATTTATAGTTCTTTGTTTTTTCAATAGCCGCCTGTCTAATAGGTGTAGGATGATATCTTATTGTAGTTTTGATTTGCATTTCCCTAATAGCTAGTGATGTTGAGCATCTTTTCACGTGCTTTTTAGCCATTTATATTTCTTCTTCAGAAAAGTGTGTATTCAAATCTCTTGCTCATTTTTTAAATGAATTGTCTTTTTATTTCCGAGATGTAGGATTTCTTTATATATGGCTGGCCCTTATCGGATAGATGGTTACCAAATATTTTCTCCCATCGAGTAGGCTGCCTTTTCACTTTCTTGACTAACTCCTTTGAAGCACAAAATTTTTAAATTTTGAGGAGGTCTCATTTATCTATTTTTTCTTTTGTTGCTTGCACATTGGGTGTAAGGTTTATGAAACCATTTCCTACTACAAGATCCTGTAGATGCTTCCCTACATTATCTTCTAGGAGCTTTATGGTCTTGGCTTTTATATATAGATCTTTGATCCATCTTGAGTTAATTTTTGTATGGGGCATGAGATGGTGATCCTCATTCTTTTGGATATGGATATCCAGTTCTCCAAGCACCATTTGTTGAAGAGGCCATTCTGTCCCAGATGGGTGGGCTTGGTAGCCTTGTTGAATATCAGTTGACCATATATGTGAGGATCTATATCAGAACTCAATTCTGTTCCATTGGTCATTATTAGATGGTGATTACTGATAAGTGAAAAAAATTATTGGAATAAGGGATAAGAGAGAGAGAGCAGTGTAAAGTTGCTAGTATGAAGCAAAAGAAAAAATGAAACATTGGATAACAGGTAATTATTTTCTGTAATGCAGTGAAGGCAGGGATCACAGCTTTTATTTCTTTTTATAACATTTAATACTTAGTATGACTTTCACTGTTTGCTGACTTATTATTGGCTAAGCAACATAAATCTCTCCATTTTTTTCCTATACAGTGGTTCTTCACTAATACTGCATTTAAGAAATATGAATTGAAAAACACTCTTTTTAAAGGAAAATAAAGTTGATACAGATCAACAAATACAAATACATTAACTGAAAACTTCCTTTCCTGATTATTTCAGACATTCTAGGGTTTGTGTTTTTTTAATTAGCAGATTTATTAAGAAACTTTTATGCTTCAGGTTAAGACATGGTCCCTATACTTTAAGCAAGTTCTTTTGTTTTGCATGACAAAACATATGCTCTTAAATGTAATATTTGAGTCTATATTGGGTAAGAAGCTTCCGGTCAAAAATTCAGAGGGAGGAAGACTGCAGGAGCTGTCTGTTCAGGAAAGTTTTTCAGAAAGAGATTTTAGTCAGTTCTTTTCTCAGATTCCACATGTTGCCTATTATTGGCCTGGAGTCAGAGAACTGGATCAGCTGTGTTTAGAGAAGAATAAAGAGCAGCACCTAGGGGATTTGGGAACTTTGTGCATCATCTTGGGAAAATGACATATCCTGCCATCAGGGACATGTTGAGGGTGTGAGTTTGTGTGTGTGTGTGTGTGTGTGTGTGTGTGTGTTCCCCACGCAGTCATTTTTGTCTTGAGATTTTCCTGTTCCTGTGTGAGTGGCTCCAGATGTCACCGGGAGGTGGAGGATGGTACAGAGAAAGGCTAAGGTTAGGTTTGAACCAGAAAGCAGTGATTTCAGAGGGTTCATTGTAGTGCCCAATCTGGGGAAAGGCCTTGTATGCCTTTCCACGGAAACAATATGAACATGTGGCTCCTCTCAGGTAAGAGCGAAGGTGAAATTAGAAAGGAATTCGATATAGCACAGGGAAAGATAAAATGTGACTATTTTAAAGAGAAATGGAGTTAGGAGCAGATATATTGAAATGATCGTGAGATTCTTTCATCAGTGATCACACTAACAGTGTTCCTGTCCTTTGGGATCTTATGGTTTACGTCTTAGATTTCTTCCTCCCAGCAATTAGCTAAAAGCATAGTAACAGATATTCTTGGCTGTGCATTTCTCTTAATAGTCTTTCTTTGAAAGGGAACCCCTCATGCTCAGAGTTCAGGGTCCTGCTTTCTACTCACATTTCTCCTCAAATGTCCCTCTAAAGTCCAAGGTACAACTCTGAATTCTAGGAATATTCTGACCCTTTGCTCTGGTCCTAGAATGGAAATTTGCCTGAATCAATAATCAGGTCATTCTTTACAAATAAGTATATTTTAAACTACCCTGTGCAAACTACTGTACAACTGGAATCTTTCTTCCAAATCTAGATTTTCTAGACATGAAAGTTTCTTTAGGGATTTTAGCAAATTTAGCATCTCAAGGTATCTGCCAAATCTGACCTCGGTCGAGCATTTTGTTGCTTAGCAATCTGGTTTTTGATTCTTATCTAATTACAGCTGAAAAACTTTGACAACTTGCTATGGTCAATATGTCATCCTGATCCTCATTTAACAAATATCATACAGTTCTAAATATGTGCATTATGATAACATGCTTTTTTCTTACTCCAAGAAAAGCTTTATAATGGCCTTTCTTCTTTTTTTGGAGGGGAAATGGGGGTTGCTAATTACCCAACATGCATCTGTGTTTGTCGTGCCATTATACTTTATCATCCTTTAATTTAGGCTTTTCTGTATTTTCCAGATTTTCTATATTGATCATATATTTTAGGTAACTGTAGTGTTTCTTATTTTAAAGATGGTTTTTCCTATTAACAAAGTTTGCATTCATTGTTTCCTTAAGCAACATCTTTTGAAAGTTATACAGAATGAAAATGTGTTTGCAATTATGTGAAAATATTATTCACATCAGAGCTAATTCTGCAAAAGATGAAATCATGTGAAAAAGAAAAAACGATTGCAAGTGAAATCCACTGAATCCCAGGGAACTTCCATATATACCCAGACCAGAAATATATTTTGCTTATACATAATGTATTGTAAAGTGATAGATGGATCAATTGGAGCAGAGTTGGAAGAAAATGGCATTAAAAAATTCATCTGAATAAAAACACCACACCCTTAAATTGACCAAAATGGAAACTTGTAGAAATGATAAATAGATGTGTGTGTATGTGTGTGTGTGTGTATTTTAAAATAAAGGCTAGGAGACTTTAATAATAGTGATACCTGATATTTATGTAGCACTTTACCATTTAATCATTGTTTCCATATGTCTTTATTGGAGATATATGTCTTTATATATATATTTATATATATATGTTTATTGGAGGTATATATATATATATATATATATCTTTATTGGAAGTAGAATAGCTGCATAGTTAGAAGTCAGACAGTTCAAATCTTGGCCCCGTCACTTACCAGCTACCATTTGGGCAAGGTGCCAAACTTCTCTAAGCCTCAGTTTCCTCTATGTACCTAGCTCAAAAGTTTATTATGAGCATTTGGTGAAATAACGCACATAATGTGCTTAGAGGGACTAGGCAGGGCAAATGTCCATTCAATTCAAGTTCATTAGTGTCTGACTTTTGTCCCCCCACCATATTCTTTGTGAAGAAGGCAGGGTATGTGGGATTATCCTCACTTGACAATAGGAGAAAATAGTGCCCAGAGAGATGAGGTGAAATGACAAGAGATTCTTTATTTTTAAACTGCGTTCCAATTGCAGTCTTAATGACAGAACTGGAAAAGGCAATCAAGTGAGTTCACCAGGACCTTTCTCTAGGGTGGAGAAAACACACAGGGAACCTGAAACACCCGCTGAACCACTCTCAGGGGTTAAGAGAACGCCATCAGATATTCTATACAGTCATTGAGCTAGTGGCTTAAAGTTCATCTTGAGCTGAACATTCACAGGGCAGGTTCAAACCATTCTTAACTTTTTGGGGGGGGGGGTGGTTGATGGAAAGACATTGTATTAATTCCAGTAATTTTCTCTTTTCTAAATGAAAATTACTTGTCTGAGAGTTTCTGTGACTCTATAGCCTGTAAAAACTACTTTCAAAACCCAGCTGCCTTGGTAAATGTGGCTTTTTAAAAGGGGCACACACAGAAGGCTTGAAACCGCAGTGTGCTGGCTGGCCCTTGCCTTATTTGGCCAGGAGATGTGTTGATTCAGGGCTGCTCCTTTAAAGCTACTTGAAAAGTAACACATTTCATCATCTTGTGACAAAGATGTACTCTGTGATTTCTTCTTGTAATTATATTTCTTTTACTAGATTAAAGATTGTAGTTATCTCCCCATAGCATTCTTTTACCATTCTTTGGCATTTACCCCAATTTCCTTTTTCCTAACAAACGATTTAAAAATGAATTCATTCCTTCAAAAATGAACTGAAATGATAAAATGTTTCAGCTCGGAACAAACTCAGTCCTCATTCCACTGTTATGATTCTTGCAAAAATATTTGTCGATTGTTCCGCTATAAAAAAAGACAAACTATGATCATGAAAATTCCAAATAAAGGGTGATAAATCACATTCTAAAAGAATTATTTGTTCATTGATGGATTCTGTTAGTGATGTATTTAGTTAACAGGCATGAAATGTTTGGGGTCAGCTGAAGAGCAAAATCTCTGAAATCGTGTTATAAGGAAGATGATTTAAAATGCAAGCATTTGATACATACCAAAGCTTTCATTGAGACAGCTGTTTGGTAAAAATTGCAGAATCTACAGAGACAGTCTGAAAAATCAGCGTCAAAAGATTCATAAACTTTTATCTGCAGATTATGATGAAAACATAACTTTAACAAACTTAATCTAGAGGACAATCTAGGATTAGAGGTCAGACTAGAGATAATAAAGTACTTAACATGGGCACAACAATTGTAAAAAATATATGGCTAATTTTGCTGGGTATTTATTTTTATTTGTAATAATTTCAAGAGGCTGCCTCACAAATGACTACAAAATGCCAGAGAAGTCTAGCAGCTCTTCTCCGATGGGTACATGTCTTGGGGCACGCTTTTTTTAAAAAATATTTTTTATTAGAGAAGTTATGAACTTGCAAAACAATCATGCACAATGTGCAGAATTATACAACACTCCTCCACCAACACATTACATTGTTGTAGAATATTATGAAAGAACATCATCAGATTATTACCACTAACTATGTACATTTTGTATATTTTTCCATTCCCCCTCATTAACACACTGCCTGCTTTGACATTGATGCAAGAATATTACAATATTGCTGTCAACTATAGTCCATAGGTTACATTAATTGTATTTTTCCCATGCATCTCCATATTCTTACTACCTTGTAATAGTGATATACATTTGTTCTAGTTCATAGAAGAACATTCTTGTATTTGTATTATTAACCACAATCTTCATCCACCTCTGGTTTTACTATGTTATTCAGTTCCTAGATTATTCTCTAGCTTTCTTTCAATTTACATTTACATCCCTAGACTACCACTTTCAGCCACAATCCCATTTATAAACCAGCTGTGTTAGTTCTCCTCATTATGAGTTACCATCAACTTTATCCATTTCCATACTTTTACAGTCAAGTTAATTGAAAATTCTACATACATTAAACAACAGTACCCCTTCTCAGCCCTCATCCTATCTCCTAGTAACCTATACTCTAGGTATTAACTCTATGTGTTTATTCTTCATATTTAGTTCATATTAGTGAGACTATACAATATTTGTCCTTTTGTGTCTGGCTCATTTCACTCAGCATAATGTCCTCAAGGTTCATCCATGTTATCAGATATGTCCAATTTCATTTCTTCTTACAGCAGGATAGTATTCCATTGTATGTATATGCCACATTTTGTTTATCCATTCATTGGTTGATGGACACTTGGGTTATTTCCATCTTTCGGCAATTGTGAATAACGTTACTGTGAACGTTGGTGTGCAAAGTCTGTTTGCATCACTGTTTTCAGTTCTTCTGGATATATTCCTAGAGGAGGGGTTGCCCAATCATATGGTGATTCTATATTAAGCTTCCTGAGGAACCACCAAACTCTCTTCCACAGAGGCTGCACCATTCTACATACCCACCAACAGTGAAGGAGTATTCTATTTCTCCACAATCTCTCCGGCACTTGTAATTTTCTGTGTGTGTGTGTGTGTGTGTTTAATAATGGCCTTCTATGAGGTGTGAGATGATATATCATTGTAGTTTTGATTTGCATTTCCCTAACAGCTAGTGATATTGAACATTTTTAAATGTGCTTTTTTACCATTTGTATTTCCTCTTTGGAGAAATGTCTTTTTAAATCTTTTGCTCATTTTTAAATTGGATTGCCTGTCCTTTTATGGTTGAGTTGTATGATCTCTTTATATAGCATGGAAATCAATCTTTTTCAGCTATGTGGTTTCCAAATATATATATTTTTCCCATTGAGTGGGCTGCCTTTTCACCTTTTTGACAAAGTCCTCTGAATCACAAAAGTGTTCAAGTTTGAGGAGGTCCCATTTATCCATTTTTTTCTTTAGTTGCTCATGCTTTCGATGTAAGGTTTAAAAATTCACCACCTACCACCAGGTCTTGAAGATGTTTCCCTACATTTTCTTCTTTGAGCTTTATGTTCCAGCTTTTATATTTAGGTCTTTGATCCATTTTGAGTTAATTTTTATACAAGGTGTGAGATTGCGGTCCTCTTTCTTTCATTTGGATATGGGTATCCAGTTCTCCCAGCACCATTTGTTGAATGGACAGTTCTGCCTCAGTTGTGTGGGCTTGACAGCCTTGTCAAAAATCACTTGACCATAGATTTGAGGGTCTGTTTCTGAACCATCAGTTCGGTTCTATTGGTCTATATGTCTATCTTTATGCCAGTACCATGCTGTTTTTACAACTGTAGCTAGGTAATATGATTTAAAGTCCAGAAGTGAGAGTCCTCCAACTTTGTTCTTTCTTTTTAAGATGTTTCTGGCTATTCGGGATCCCTTACCCTTCCAAATAAATTTGGTAATTGGCTTTTCCATTTCTTTTTTTTTTTTTTTAAAGGCTGGTGGAATTTTTATCAGGATTGCATTGAATCTATATACCAATTTGGGTAGAATTGACATCTTAACGATATTTAGTCTTTCAATCCATGAACACAGAGTATTCTTTCATTTATTTAGGTCTTCTTTGATTTAATTTAGCAATGCATTGTAGTTTTCTGAATACAAGTGCTTTATGTCCTTGGTTAAGTTTATTTCTAAATATTTGATTCCTTTAGTTGCTATTGTAAATAGAATTTCCCCTTCAACCTTCTCATGTTGCTCATTAGTAGCATATAGAAATACTATTGATTTTTGCATATTAATCTTGTATCCTGCCACTCTGCTGAACTCATTTATTAACTCTAGTAGCTTTGTTGTAGATTTTTCAGGACTTTCTAGGTATAGGATCATATCATCTGTGAATAGCAAAAGTTTTACTTCTTCCTTTCCAGTTTGGATGCCTTTTATTGTGGGGCATGCTTTCGCAGTAATAGAAATGTTAGCCTTGCAGTTCACATAAAACTTCATTTGGCTAGTTATAATGTCTCCAAATTTGATTCCTACCAGAATTAAGGTAAGATACTCTATGCTTTACTTCCTACCATGATGATTTGAGTGTTGCTGGGCAACAGTTTTAAAAAATCACCACATTACTTCTGTGTGGCATTGCCAGGTTTTAGAAAAATGACGCCACGTTTGCTGGGCTGAGAAGCTGGAAATCCCTTAGGAATAAAAAAGATACTGCGTGAGTGGTGTGTGTATGTGTCTGTGTAGAAATAAGTTATTAGTATTCATCCAAAACTTGTTACAGAACATACATAACTAATATTCTTTAAAAGAGGTGACTGCCAGAATCAGATTAAATTCATGTTGTCTCAACACTGTTATGAATACTCTACTTGTTTTAACTGTAAGCAATGAATCTATTTTTTTAAAGGAGGGTTTATAAAACAGCAATAACAGATTATTCACATTCCCCCTTCCCTTGTTCTAATCCAAATCCTTGGGGGAAGAGGAAGAGAAACTATTGTCCCCAAACCAAGTCATCTGAAAGGACACTGAATTAGCTTTCAGAGGTGTTGCAATTAGCAATAACATTTTGTTAAAAAAAAAAAAAAATCAAATCTCATAGAGTTAGTTTTTCTATCAAGTTTCTATACGTAGCATGAAATTCAGATGCAGAGCTTGGAAGCTGGGTAAGGCAGATTGTATTTTCCAAATATGGCTGCAACAATATCCCATTCCACATGCTCTTCTAAATTGTGACATTGCCACTCCTCCATTGAGAAGCAGGGTCTGTTTCCTCTGCTTGAATATATGTGGACTGATGACAGGGAGGAAGGGGCACTATGTGGCTTCTGAAGCTAGGTCATACAAAGTCATATTGCTGTTGGGATCTCTTTTTCCAGACTGTGTCTTGGGAGCCCTGAGCCAATATGTAAGAGTTCCAGCCAGACTGAAGCTGAGAGACCATGTCCAGCATGTGAGAAGGCTCCATAGAGATAGAGATATCTGAGCCTGCTGTTCTAGCCCCCAGGTGTTTAAGGCTTTCCCTATTGGCCAGCCACCAGATGTGTGACAGTGCCCACTGGCCTTCAAGTAATTCCAGCCCCCAGCCTTCAAGCCCAGCCCTAATTCACACTGAGTGGTACAGAGACCAGCTCTCCCCACTGAGCCCTACCAAAATTGCAGACTAGAGAGCAAAATATGAGCTGTTTTCTTAAGTTTTCTGGTGGTTGTTATGCATCAGATAAGCGGAATCTTACAGTTTGGAGACAGTTTTGTTACACTTAAATGCTAAGTATAGTTATGTCCATAATGAGGTTGATCAGCAAATTAATAAACTGATTTAAATCAAAAGTTTTATTCTCAGGGTTTGCTTAAAGCAGGAAGCCAGTTTGTCTTGAGAAGAGTTGTTGACATACATGAAAGTTTTGGATAACTAGATTCTTTAATAAAAACTTTTGAAACCTAACCATAGTCTCATGTCCTGATTTCTTTATTATAATTTAATAAAGTAAGGTAGAAGAGTTAGCAGTCTTTCACTTGTCTGGGCAATTATTTTGCTCTATGTGATTAGGTGGGCGTCATTTACTTGGCTGCATTCAGCTTGGGCGGAATTAGAAGGTCGAAGAAGGCTTCAGTCACACATCTGCTGCCTGGGTGCTTTTTAACAGGGCCACTGTCTCTCTAGCTGGTGTCTCACCACTCAGCAGTCTAGCTGAAGGTTCTTTACAGCTTGGCGGCTGGCTTCCCACAGGGAGGAAGCAGATCTCTTAAGGCCTGAGCTCAGAAACCCAGAATGTTGCTTTCATACCAGTGGTTTGCATTTAGTTATAAAACAGGAAAGTCTGGGACCAGAGGCTCTTAACAAGGGGTCTGTCAGCTTGAATTGGAATTCAAAAAAGCATTATTCTTGTGGGGACGTGTTGGTGCAGGTGTGTTATATATATTAAATTATACACAGTATAGTGTGGACTTAGTAAGGGGTCAGTGGAACAAAAAAAGTTAAGAACCCCTGATCTGGGACTATTCTTACTTCTCCCTCAACACGCCAAAGGGGCAGCGCGTGCCGCTCGTGACAGCAACTTCCTGCCTTTTCCGAGGGAACACCTCCTCATCTGAGGCGGGCTCCGAAACCCCCACCCTCCCACAGGAGCTTGCGGCCTCAGCGGCGGGAACCGCATCCCGCCCTGCTGCCAAACCCCTGACGTGCGCACGCGCACACAACACGCGGCAAAACGGGCTCAGCTGGCGGGGCGAGGCGGGGCCCTTGCGGGCCGAGGGCCCTGCGCTTCCTCCAGGGCGCGGGGGAACAGTGAAACGTGGGGAGCACGAGGCCCCTCAGGGCCATTGGCGCGGCCGGTTCTTGTGGAAGTCCACGTGAGTAGTCAGCCCACGGGCCCCGCGGCGCGCAGGCGCACGGGGTGGGGGGGCGGAGGCGCGAGGGCGGAGGTGGCGAAGGGTGAAGGCGAAGGAGGGAGGCTGCTGAGGCGGGCGGGAGTTCTCGGGAACAGGCAGTATACGCCTGGCGCGATGCCTTGCAGCTGGCGGCGGGTGGGGCCGCCGGGCGGGCCGCAGCTTTCCCCAGTTGACGAAGGCTGCTGACGGGAAAATGACCTGGGAGCGTCCAGGCCTCTTCTCCTCAAAGACTGCGGGACCGTGAGGCCGGGCGAGCCAGGCAGAGGCTCCGCGTAATGTTACAAACGAACTAAGAGAATCGCAAACACCTTTAGTATGGACTTGTAACCCCACTGCCCACTTCCGGCTCTGTGGCCTTTGCCAGGTCGCTTAATTGAGGCCTCCGTTTCCTCACAATTCTAGAGGGCTTGCGGCCTGAGAATGGTCAAGAAGAAAAGGGAGTTTACGTCCCAGTCACAATCTGCCCTGTGACTATAGTGCCCAAGGCACGCCCTTTCCCTCCGGGAACCCAGCCCCACTGCGAAAACTGGTGGTGAGAGGAAACTTCCACGGTGGCCAAGTGCCAGGATTCCGAAGTGCGCCCCGGTGCGGGCCTTGGCCGCACTCCTGTGTGAGTTCAGGCCTCAGTTTCTTCATCATGGCATAAAACCCACTTCAAAGGTAATTAAAAGACAGGTGTGTTAAGTGCTTAGCATAGTCCCAGGCACAAAGTGGGCTGCTAAACAAGTTACAAGCTCCAGGCAACGCAAAGGGCTTTTGAGAACACTTAACGGGTTCTGAGCAGCCAGTATGTCTGGGGGAATGCAAATACAAACCCGACAGGCCCGTGTGCACGCCCACAGAGTGGAGGTCGATTTCCGCTTTGTCGGCTAGCCAGGGAGAAGGAATGCAATTATTAATTCGTTAAGCACATTCCCATTTATCCCTGCCTTAGAAAAGGCTTCTCAGGCTTACCTTTCAACTCTCTGTACTTGGTAGTGTTTTAGAAAGAACGTTTCAGTGATTTTTTTTTTTTTTTTCTAAATTCACACATAGATTTAGTCCTGTTCTTCTAATAATCAAGAAGGAAATGTGGTTGATCTGCATTTGTGGCAGTTAGCGTACTGGAATACCTTGGGATAAAATTATGGGTACTTAATAGGATAGCTGGCAAAACCAGATGTTCAACTGCTACTGCAGCTGCATGTTGAAAGCTTGAAAAATATTTTTCTGTGCTTCATTCCATCTTTTTAACCTTAAATTTTTTTTTTTTTTTGTTAGTGTTACATGTTACTCAGTTAACACAAGACAACAACTAAAAGAACAATAAATCTGCTTTAGTTAGCAGTACACTCCTCCCCACCCCCCCTTAGTTTTGATAATTTCTCAGTCTTGTAGGATTTGGGGTGATGTCCACTCTGGCTACTTCAGGCTGAGAAGGGACACAGATATTGTGGAGCAGAGGAATGGAATTGTTTTGCTTGCAATTGAAGATACTCCTTTTTGGGCTGGGGCTGGTCCATCATCATCATTTTGTTAGTTGTCTAGGGCAGGCTTGAAGAACTGGAGACCAGGAGTTAGGCACATATCTGCTGGGTTTCAGGGCTCCACTGGCCCAGGAACAATCCGAAGGCTTTAACTCTCTGAGAGATATACTTAACAAGTAAATTGAAAATTATAGGTTCAAATAAAAGAAGAAGAATCATGGTTAGGATTTATACCTCAGTATATTGGGGAAATGTTTTAATGGGGAAATAGCTTTTCATGTTCCCAGATAGAGCCGGCTGAAGGAGTGTTGATTTCATGTGGCCGTGTGGCTTGTCTATGGTGTCCGGAAGTCCCTAGGGCCCTCAGGAGCACTTTTGTTTGTGGCTTTGTTTACTGTGGCATTTTGTGGAGACTGGCTGAGACCTGCATAAATGTAACCTCCAGAATAACCTCCTGACTCACTTTAAAATCTCTTTACATAAACACTCTGTTTTATTTAATATTTCCCCCTTTTGATCAAGGTCTTTCTTCAAATGCATCTCTGATTAATGCTTGGTAATAATTCCTCAGTGCCAGGGAGGCTCATCCCTGGAGTCAGGTGGGCAGGGGGCATGGGATGGATGAAGTAGTGAGCTTATTTGCAGTGTTTGGCTAAAAGAGAGGCCACATTTGAGTAGCAAGGAAGTTTTCAGAAGGTAATTCTTAAGCATTAATTATAATTATATTAATTATAATTAGGCTTATAATTTCATTTTTACAGGGATAAAAAGTTCATAAATGCAATCATTAGATCGAGGTCTTGGCTTATTAGCATTAGCCTCTTTTCCTTTATTTGGCAAGGCTTATGTATTCCAGAGCTTCTGGCCATCTTATTTGAGAAAGTAATATGGCTTTACCAGGAGAGAAGTTTAATATTTTAACTACTGTGCAGGCCTTTATCTATCCAGAAAACATGCCTATAGCAACAAGGCTACATTTATATCCCATAGAAGTCTTTAGCTATATAAAGGCCCTGTCTAGAACCTGACTTTGTAAAACAGTAAAACACAGAAATTTGGTTGTTTATGTGAAATGTAACAGTTTTCTAATAATAAAATATGCAACATTCCAAAACCCCCATCATTGTTGACATTTAACATTGATATAGTACCTCTGTTACATTTGATGTAAGAATGTTAAAATGTTACTGTTAACTATGATCTATATTTTGCTTTAGGTGTATTTCCCCCCATATACCACCCTATTATTACCACCCTGTACTAGTGACATACTTTTGATTTAGATCCTGAAATAACATATTTATATTATTAACCCCAATCCTTGTCCAACACAGGGTTCACTGTGTTATACAATCCCATGTTTTAGCCTCTAGCTTTCCTTCTAGTAACATGTATGACCCAAAACCTCCCCCTTCAACTACGCTTACACACATACCGCAGTGCTGCCATCTACACTCAACAATATCGCATTATCGTTCCCTCTGTTCACCCACAATCAATCAAGCTAATTATAAATTTTATATAGATTAAGCATCAGTTCTCCATTCTCTACCCCCATTCTGTCTCTTGGTAACCTAACTTCTAGATTCTACCTCTATGAGTTTGCTTATTATAATTAGTTCATGTTAGTGAGATCATACGATATTTGTCCTTCTATGCCTGGCTTATCTCACTCAACATAAGGTCCTCAAGGCCCATCCATGTTGTCGTATGCATCAGTGTTTCATTCCTTCTTATAGCTGAATAATATTCCGTCGTATGTGTATATGACATTTTGTTTATACATTCATCTGCTTCCATCTTTTAGCAATTGTGAATAGTGCTACTTTTGGTGAGCATATATCTGTTCATGTCCCTGCTTTCAGTTCTTCCGGGTATATATACCTAGTAGCGGGATTGTCTGCTCCAATGGGAATTCTCTGTTTAGCTTCCTGAAGAAGCACTACACTGTCTTTGACAGCGGCTGTACCATTCTGCTTTCCCACCAGCAGTGAATGAGTGTGCCTGTTTTCCACATCTTTTCCAACACTTGTAGTTTTCTGTTTTTTGTTTTTTTTTTTAAAAGGTGGCCAGTCTAATAAGTGTGAAATGATATCTCATTGTGGTTTTGATTTGCATTTCCCTAATAGCTAGTGATGTTGAGCATCTTTTCATGTGCTTTGTAGTTACTTCTATTTCCTTTTTGGAAAAAATGTCTATTCAAATCCTTTGCCCATTTTTAAAATTAGGTTGTTTGTCTTTTTTAATGTTGAGTTGTAGAATCTCTTTATATATGCTGTATATTAGACCCTTATCAGATATATGGT
>JAQZBX010057225.1:0-18006 GCA_029593785.1 Cabassous unicinctus
TAATATATTATTTTTATTCAGAGTATTTGTACCATTTAAATATAATGTGATTATTGATAGGGTTGGATTTAACTTTACTATCTTGCTACTTCTAGTTTCTGTGTTTCATCTGTTCTTTTTCTTGATTTTCTTCTTTTTCTGCTCTTTCTTCAATTAAATCTTTTAAATAATTCTACTTTATCTCATTTGTGAGCTTCTTTGCTTATAACTTGCTTAATTTTCTTCCTTTCTTTTTGTGAGGAGGTTTCTTCAGGTTGTTACTATACACCTTTAGTTCACAACCTATCTTTAATATTATACCATGTCAAGTATAGTATAAGTATAAAACAGTATATATCCTTTACCTCTCTCCTGGGTTTTGTGCTATTGCCGTCATAGATTTTACTTCCACATTTATTATAAACCCAATAATATCTAGTTATTATTTTTCTTTAAACAGTCAATTGATCTTTTAAAGATATTTTATAAAGAAGACATTATTATTTATCCACATATCATAGTCACCATTTTCTGTGTACACATTCATATACATAGCTCCAGATTTTAATCTGATATCATTTTCTTTCTGTCTGAAGGACTTCTTTTCCTTTAACATAATTTTGGGCTTTTGATATGATTTCTTTCAGCATTTTGTGTGTCTGAAAAAGGACTTTGTCTTCCTTTCTGAAATATATTTTTGCTTGTTTTGAAATTGTTTTATTTTTTCTTTAAAGATGTTGCTCTACTTTCTTCTCACTTGCCTTGTTTCTTTAAAAAATGCTGTGGTTGTTTCTCTCTACATAATGATTCTTTATCCTCTGATTACTTTAGAATTTTTTTTCTTTTTCTCTTTTACAATTTGATTATGATACGCTTTAGTGTGTTTTTTCTTTATGTTTCTTTCGATTAGGGTTCAATGAGCTTCTAGTTTCCATCAAAACTGGAGAATTTTTAGGCATTATTTCTTCAAATACTTTTTCTGCTTCCACTTCCCTCTATTTTTGGGTGATTCCAATTACATATAAATTCAGCTTCTTCCATTTGATGTTGTCCCACATCCCCCTGTTCTTCTTTTCTTTCTTTCTTTCTATCTCTGTGTATTTCATTTTAGATAGTTTCTATTGCTATGCCATCAATTTCACTAATCTTTTCTTCTGCAGTATCTAAAACATTGTTAATCCCATCTAGTGTATTCTTTTATCTCAGATAATTATGGTTATATATTTATAATTTCAATTTAAGTCTTTTTTTATCTTCTATGTCTTACCTTAACATGGTTATCATTTGCTCTACTTTCCTGAATATATGAAATATAATTGTAATATTCATATTAATGCCCTTACCTATTAGTTCTTTCATCTACATTATTACCAGCCCAGTTTTAATTAACTGACTTTCCCCTTCACTATGGGACATAGATTACTGCTTTTATACCTGCCTGGTAATTTTGATTGCATGTCATACATTATAAATTTTACATTGTTGGATGCTAAATATTCTAAAACCTATTCTTGAGTTTTATTCTGGGCCACAGTTAAATTATTAGGAAAAAGTTTGAACTTGTTGCATGTTTGCTATTTTAGTCTTTGTTAGGTGGGACAAGAGGAGCCTTTAGTCTAAGACTAATTTTCACTACAATTGAGGCAATAAATTTCTGCATACTTTACCTGCTGTCCACATGTTATGAAATTTCCCCCACTCTGGTTAGTGTCAACATAAACTATTCCAGATGCTGTTTTAGTTCTGGAGATTATTCTTTCTTCTCTTATTAGGTGGTTTTTCCCTGTCTTTGGTTGTTTCAGCTTCTAGATGCCCTGATAAGTTCTCAAATGAAAACTAATTAGGGGCCCTCTGTGATCTCGCTCAGCAGCTCATTCCTTTCTGGTACTTTGCCTTGTGAATTCTAGATTACTTGGACTCCTTAGATTCCCCCTCTATTTCTTCTATTCGGGTGGACTGCTGTACCTCACTTGTGTTCTCCCTCCTTGTAGGTAGACTAGAAACTCTCCAGGCAGTAAAATGGAGCAACCCTAGAGTTTACCTCCTATGTTTCCCTGCCCACAGAGATTACTGTCCTATGATGCCTGTTGTACAATGAAACTATTATTTCAAAAATTTTGTAGAGTTTGTTTTAGTTGTTTAAAGGGTGAGGGTAAATCTGGTCCTCTGGGCTGGTTGGAAGCAGAAATCTCCAAATACCCATTCAAACAAAATTTATATGACAACCTACATTAGGCCAGTAACTATTCCTTTAAATTGGAACAGTGATAAACCAGACAAATCACATCCTTACAGTTATGGAGTCCCTACTCTAGTGGGGACTTATAAGCATTTCACAAGCAATCAAACATAGAAATAACTTATATGGTGTTAAGTGCTGTGGAGAAAATATAAGATGTTATATGATAGACAGTTACATGGGAGAGGGGGCTATTTTAGTTAGGTTAGTCAAGAAATCTATTCTGAAGGGGAGATATGTAAACTGATATCTGAATGATGAAGAACCACCCATGCAAAGGTCTGGGGGAAATGCATACAGGCAGAAAGAAGTTCAAGTACAATGGCCCTAAGTCAGGAACAAGGCAGGCCACATCAACGAGGAGGACCCTTTATTAGCTAGTTTATCTTTACACACTTTTACTACCACTGTGTGATGTGAAGGGGCAATTCTTGAAAGGTTACTAATATTACTGATGATTATGGATATATGTCTGTGGCAGTTTGGTATTGTTTACGAATTCCAAAAATAGATATTCGATTGTGTTTGTAAACTGGTCTGTTCCTCTGGGTGTATTAGACTGTATTAGATTTAGAGGTTTCACTTTTACTTTATTAAATCAAGATTAGGGCTTTTATTTGATTGCATCATTAGGGCAAATCAGTTTGCAGCCCCCCCTCCCCCTTTTGGGCTATATAAATGAATGCTCAATCAAATGCAAATAAGTAAATACATGGAGAAGGAGAACACAGAGAGTTTAGTTTTAGACGCTTGAGCCCCAAAGAGAGAGCCGAGCCATTCACCTGATAGTTTATAGCTGAAAAGACCAGAGCCCTAAACAGCTGAGAAAGCCTGGAAAGAAATGGGCCTGGGGAGAGAGATGAGCCTTATGCCAGCCTACAGCTGAGATCAGAAGGAGCTGGGACCATGGAGCCTTAGGAGGAAGAGGAAGGCTGAACCCTTTCAGAGACTGGCAGCCTTCTTTCTCCAACACGTGGCAACACACTTTGGTGAGGGAAGTAACTTACGCCCTATGGCCTTGTGACTGTAAACTTCTACCCCAAATAAATATCCTTTATAAAAGCCAACAGAATTCTGGTACTTTGCATCAGCACCCCTTTGGCTGACTAATACAACGTCCAAAGTCTGCCAACTTAACATGATGCTAGATAATGGAAGAAGAATTTTAATATTCTTTCCTGCTCTAATTGGTCAGAGTAAACAAAATTATGTTGTGGGAATAAAAAATTCAACCAAAGGAACAGTTATTTCTTGTTCAACAGTATGTTCTCTATAGTCAGAGAGAATGATTCAACTCTTCATAGTTACTCAGGGTCTCAGGCTGACAGAAACTTCATTTTGATGGGTGCTGTGAAAGGTTGAAGTTGGATGGCCCCCAGAAGATTATGTCCTTAGAGATAATCCATTCCTGTGCATGTAAACCTTTTGACTTTTGATTAAGTTACTTAGTTAAGGGCCTTTGATTAGATTAATGACTCGTGATGAGTCCTAATCCTCTTACTGGAATCCTTCATGCAAACACAGGAAAAAAACCACTGAGACAGAGAGAAGCCTCCAGAAGGTGAAATTAAAGAAACCAGGAGAGCAGTCTGAAGCTGAAAACAATGAGGCCTGGAGGAAAAGGGAAAGACAAGTGACTCTGCCATGTGCCTGATCATCCATGGTTGAGTTCAGGGAGAAAGTAAGACTGGAGGAGAAGACAGAGACCAGCAGAGCTGCAATTGTGCTTGCCACATAGCAGGAGTCCAGGGTCGCCAGGCAACCTTCAGGGAGAACTTTGATTTGGACATTTTTCCCAGCCTCAGAACTGTAAGCTTATCTGTTAATAAATCCCATTGTAGACGCCAACTCATTTCTGGTATATTGCATGGGAAGCCTTTAGCAAACTAAAATAGGTGCTTTCTTAAATACCTTAGAAGGGACAATAAAATATGGCAAGCAACACACTGGCTAAAAGTTTTTGCTATGAAGTGATACATATTACTGCCACTCAAATGCTTTTGATAAAAATGAGCTATATTGCTACCCCTAACTTTGAAGGGGTGGAAAAGTACACTTCTACTATGTTCTTAGAAAGGAGAGAGCCAGAGATATTTGGTCATGTTGCTAATGATGATCACACTCCCTATCAAATCTGGGTTCACATGCCTCTAATGGGACTAGATATTGGCCCTTTCTTCATCAAATTCAGCCTGAAAGCATCATTCACTGTGTAGAAGATCAAGTTTTAAACACACACACAAATGTGTATGTTCTGAATTTTCTTTGCTTCCTTCAGTCTCCAATTCTAAAATGGTCTACTAGTTTTCTTCCTATAACAAAGAAAAGTAGCCTAAAGGTGATGATTTATGTAATCTAAGAACTGTTCCAGCAGTTATGCAAACAGAAATCTACATTTAAAATGCTAGTTCTAACTTACAAGACCTGAAAAATTTCTTTGGGAGTCAGTATTAGAATGTTTCAGGATTCTATGGTCAACTGAATTGCTTCCATGAGATACACACATAGGAATAAAGACACAACTGGATCTGGGGAATAACTAAGCACTGAAGTGAACAGAGTACTTTTTTTAAGTTGCATACTCCAACTGCTAGGAGCCCAGGGCTCCTTACTCTATAATATAAACATGGACTCTGATTTTCTTGTTGAGTCTCCAAAACTATACTTTCAAATCAGCAATGCAGTATAGGTTGAAGTTATAGTAATGGGTGAGGAGGGCAGACTTTTTGGTCTTCAGTATCCTAAATATTTCAATATAGTTCCATAAAAGATGGTATTTACAATTTAAGTTACTTCTGACTCTTACTAATCCAAATAGCTTTGTTATGTTGGCAAATTAAAATGCAGACGCTAATGCTTAACTTTAGGATTTAGGATGAACTGTTAGAAAATATTTGCTAATTTATTGCTCAAGAAGATTGAATAATGTCTGTGCACTCATAACACAAACTCTTGCACCAGCCTATATAAGTATAGACACATTTTCCTTGTATATAACTGTGACCACCCATAGGGAATGGTCCCCATTATTTGGTCTTGCTATTCAGTCACCCTCCTTCAAAAATGAGTTGCCAGAAGAGTAAGTGCATATATTGTTTTGTCTACCCTTTCCAGCTTCAAATCTAGTCCTTCTGAAAGGACACTGTTGCTAGCTTGAATGATTCAAGGGCTGTACTTAGTCACCATGAAAGAAGAGCACTTTGGTCGTGGTGGGGAGAGAAAAACCTCCTCTGTATGATGTGCTTGTTTATCCTGTGGTGGCTATGGAGAAATACATGGGACACCTTTTATATACCTTTTTTTTTCCCATATAGGCATATGTAGGCCCATCCTCAAAGTATTTGGAAAGATCCATCTAAATCTTATACCCTAAAAGCTGATTACTGCCAAAATCTTTTCTACCAATATCAATCTTTGGTCCTATGGTTGCACCTTCTCATTGTTCTTAAGAGCTGGAAGGGTAGATTTTCTCACCAAAATTTTGATCAATAATTCTACTAAGAGAGTATCTTTAGGATTTTCTGGATATAATATACCAAGTAATTGCTTCTGGGAAGCATTTCAGCCTGAAGAAGAATTAGGAATGAGGTTACAGATTAGAATATGTGATTTTAGTATCATTTTGGCTTTAGTTTTTAGAAAATTGTAGCTAGGATCCATCCTAGAACAGATATAGATCATAAAGCCCCCATTTGTTACAAATAGCCTCATCTATTTAAATATGATATATTTTTGTGCCAGAACACTCCCTAGCCTGTTTGTTAACTTTGCAGTTTTTTAAAAGTGTAAGTACAAGCCAACCGGGTCATTATGTTAATATGAGTATAGAACTAGGAGTCAAGTCTCTAAGCCTTAGTATTTGTGAGAATTTAGGCAAACATCTCTCTCGTTCTTCTCATTTCCTTATCAAAAGCCAAAGGAGCTTAATGAACTCTTAGTAGCACAGGCTTACAGTCTTACCTAGGACTGAAATATGATAGTGCATACGAAAGTTATACGACTACCACTGTAAATACATGCATGGCATTACTATTAATATCATGACAAGGAATAAAATGCAAATGATGTTATTGAGGGAACTATTTTTCACTTTGAAGTAAGCTGTAAGAATTAACTTTAAGTACTTCTAAAGCTCAATTGGGAATCTGAAAAAAAATATCCTGTAACTACCATACCCTTAGAAACAGGATAAGGACTGGGGTTGAAAATAATGGATAGGCTGCCCCACTTTATCAAGAATAACTAAGAAAAGTTATCTGAGCAGCTAGGTGAAGACTTTTTTAACAAACATGTGATATTCATAAAAACCAAGCCTGAAATAAAAATTTTAATAGTTCTATTTTTATATTTTTCTTTCAAAAACTTAGCCGAGTCTTTTCTGATCCAGCTTACAAAAACTGGTCTATATGAGAATAGCTAAAATCTAAAGACCAAAATATTTCCTCAGCTCAATTCAGTTACATTTCTATATATATATTTTTGGGTGTATTTATGTGTGTTTGTGTGTTGTGTGTTATAATATAGTCTAAAGCATAAATCCCAGTCTAAACTCAAGTGACTGTAAACTTTATCTGGAAAGTTATAAAATATACACCATTTTGTCAGGGTCTACTGTAGTTATACTTAGATCACATTGAGTGAACTTGATTTTCATTTCTTCATATTTCAAAAAGGAGAGGTAGTTTCATAATGTTTTATTTTACCTATTGAACTCAGCCACTATTTTATTGGATATCTATTATAGCCTAGGTGCTATGCAAAGTACTGAATGTACAGAGGTGAACAGGATAGAATTTCTGTCTTTAAGGAGCCCCAAATCGAAGAGGAGACAGTTATGTCAAATAATTATTGACAGGAAGACAGGTGATTAAACTTTCAAATTGGTCTAAGATTTCCAGTTTTTATTAGTAACAATGCCAGATTACATACATTCCCCATTCTCAGGGGTAATTGATGCATGTCTCTAAACGATTAGTTTTTTTTCCTGGGAGCAAGCTGACAATTGGGAAGAATGAGCTAAGTGGGGACTAATTTCACCCTTTGCTTTTAGGGAAGACAGGAACAATACATACCTCCAGGAAAAGAAAGGGGGAAACATTTACTCTGTCCCTTTCATTCTCTCCATCCTCTCTAGATGTTCATATTTCTACCTCTCTCTTCTTTCTTTCCCTATTTTTGGTTCACTTGATCTTCTTTCATATATTCATCTATCAAATGTTTGTTGAGTACTATTCTATGGGAAAACTATGATGGATGAGGTAGAAATGGTCTTTAAGTTTGTGGTAAACTCTGCTTTAGAGACTAGTGTAGGCAGGATATGTTGGCTGAGAGTATGGACTCTATCATGAGACTTCCAGAGTTTGGTTCCCATCACTGCATATTAGCAGCTATGCGAATTTGTGCAAACTATTTATTCTCTCTGTGCCTCGATTTCCTCACATAGAATGGGGATAATGATAGTAACTCACTGATAGTATCTCCTTAAAAGAGCTGTGACAATATTGAACTTCATCTGAGCCCTGAGCTGCCAGAAAGCAGTGGTGCTGAAGAAATCCACCCACCCTTTTGTGTTCTGGAAAAAGGCTAACCACAAATACCACCCTTCCTTCCAGGTTCAGAGATAAGATCCACCTGCATGCTTACTCGTGATTCCTACAAGGTACAAGGCTTACTCCCTTGTTTACTTAGTCTGACCATCATGTGATCTCTGTAAAGGGAATAATGGTTTATAGAGATCTTGTCTCTGTTGAGCTAGAGTTAAGAAAATTTCTTTTGTTCGTCTTTTCTATTTTTCTACTTGTCCATTTTGAACTAAAAAATTTAAGAATTTTCAACCACTGAGAAGAGAACCAGCCTTTGATATGTACCTGTGAATTTTGTATTTCTGTATTAATGCTTCACCCATGACTGAAATTTTAGTATTGTAGCTATAAAGTTTAATCTGTGTCTTTCTATATGTTTATATGTCTGTAATTCAGAAAGGCCTTTCCTCTCATTGTGAAAGTACAAATATTTCTCTGCCTCTTGGCGATATTAATCAATTGAATTATAAAATCTCTTAAATTAAAAGATTTCCATTGCAAATGGTTTAAAGATAAATCAGCATTTATTTAAATTGAACATTCCTAATGTTTCCAGAAATTAAGGAAATTGAATCTCAAAGTTTCTATAAAAATCTCTCTCTTTTTTTTTTGCATTGAAAGTATCTCAGAAACATTTTAGGAATTCTTTTCCATAATTTAGGTAAATATAAAATAAACTATTTTATGATTTTGATTTAATAAAAAAGCAGTGTCTTCTCTTAGCTATCAGCATTAAGTATAATACAAGCATACATTTTTATGCTACTTAAGCATGTGCTAATAAATGTATAGACTGAATAAGCTAGCATATTTCTTAATATTTAAAATTATGAAAAATGTAAATTTCCATTTAACCAAATTGAATCATTATTCTAACTTTATTTCAACAATAATTGTTTTATAGCATGTAAGTTTAGACATAATTTCCAACATTTTTAGAAAAGTTAAAACCTTTGGTTGATAAAAAATTGATTTACTAGTATTCATTAGATAACTAGGTAATTCCTAAGTAAGATAGAATACCAAAATACTGGTTACTAAACATAATTTTAAGTTTTATTTTTTTGCCTCCTTACTTTATCTGATAAAGAAAGGCTATATATATTTGGGTCTGTAAATGAATGTATTCATTTTTGTCACTTTCAAAAATTGTGCTGTAAGGGATGTGTTTTTGTTAAAGCATAAAGAGAGTAGTTTTATCTCAAAGTAAAATGACTGGTGGTCCCAGAATAAGAAAGAGGAAAGTGTAGGACAAAACCTTAATGGATATAGAAAGTTGTAGAAGGTTGACAAAAAGGGAATTTTATTTGTAGTGGTCAACACTGGCTAAGGTTTAATGGGATTATCTGTAAGATTTTCGAAAAGAGTCTGTGTTTATATTTTTCTTATTGATCTGCTTTAAGAGATTGTAAAAGGTTTTTTTGTTGTTTTGTTTTGTTTTACCTTTTGAGTTATCTGCCTAGAAAGCAAAAATTCTGTGTCTTATCATTAGAAGTTTCTGTGTTTTATGTTGACTTATATCCTTAATTATTTAAGAAAACTAACACTTCTCACTTTTGAGAGAACTAAGGTTCTTTATGATCATATTACCTCTTATCTTCACTTTTAAAATCTTTTGTCACTGTGATTAAATAGTTACCTACTGACAACTTTAGATATTTTTCCTTCCCAAAATCGCATCCTAAAAGATGCCTTTTGCAGTTAAGACTGCCTTTGAGACAACGAAAGAGAGGGTGATGTCTCATTAAGGAGGACACCTCTTTACTTAGGGCACTCGGGGGACCATCCAGTCTTGACAGCTGTGCAGCTATACTGTCAGTGGTCAGGCCACTTGGTTTTAACAATGGGTAAAAGAAACCATTGCTTCGTGCTCCTCAGAAACGTCTATACCCCCTCCTAAGTGATCCGATCCCCCTAAATTATAGTTTTTTAATTTTGTTTTGTTTTGTTTTACGGAAACAATACTCTGTTGCTTTAAAGATTTATCTCTGTCTGGGTGAACTCGCTATTTTCCATTAAGAGCCTTAAGGTGATCATCCAGGGATGTGTGGGATGCCGAAGTGTTTCCCATATGTCCGCATGGCCCATTCCCTACTTTACTTCCTTTTCTACTTTAACCTTTATCTTCTCAGTCCTTCCCTAACCACTCTACATAAAACAGGCAATCCCTCTTCCTGCATGAACCCTTTCCCCCCAATACACATTCACTAGTTGTCTTTTAACTTACTTTATCTCCTTAGTATTTGGTACCACCTTATATGCTTATATATATAACTTATATATATAGTTATATATATAACTTAGTATTTGGTACCACCTTATATGCTTATATATATATAATAACTTATATATATAGTTATTTGCTTTATATTCATTCTGCGTATATTATATATATTTATATATATATTTATATATATATGAATATATTCATATATATATGAATATATATATTCATTCTGGGAATATATATTATATATATATAATAACTTAGTATTTGGTACGACCTTATATGCTTATATATATAACTTATATATATAGTTATTTGCTTTATATTCATTCTGGGACACTGGACCATAAGGTCTTTAAGGGGAGGAACTTCTGTCTATTCCAAGAACCGAGTCTGGCAAATTGTAAGTAAATATTGGTTGAATAAATGAATGGGTTTATTAACTGTCCATTGGAGGGCACTACACTGAAGGACTCTTTAAAAAAGTATGCTAAGCACAGCTCTTGCCTTCAGTGATGAAGTGTGTTATGGTTAGGCTAATGTGTCAACTTGGCCAGGTAATGGTTTCCAGTTGTTTGATCAAGGAAGCACTGGGCTAATTGTAATACAAGGGCATTTCATGGACTTTAACCATCAGTGAGTTGATTGCAGCTATGTTTGGTTAGGTTACATCTACAATCAACTGAGGAGATTGCCTTAAGCAATGAGTGATGTCTCATCCAATCAGTTGAAGGCCTTAAAAGAAGTGATTTCAACATTCAGGTAGAGAATTCTCACCTCTGCTTTGGACAGACAGCATCCCCTGGGGAACCCATCAAGGAACTTCACAAGAGTCCCTGGTTTGTAGCCTGCCCTTTGGATTTTGGACTTGTGCATCCCCATGGTTGCATGAGATAATTTTATAAAATCTCATACTATTTACATTTATCTCTTCTGTTTCCCTAGAGAAGCCTGACTAATACAAAGTGGAACTAAAACATACAAATAAATGTATAGAGAGAAACAAAGTTCAGAATTCAGAGGACTAATGAAATGCTTCACAGAATACCTGTGCATTAATGCAGGAACTTCAAGGTTGTGAAGAAATGGAGTGGAAATGATAGGGGATAACACTGCAGATAGAGGGAATGAAGTAAAACATAACAAAAGAAATTTAAGCTATTCTTGTATTTACTTATTGAGTTTTTACTGTATTTCAACTACTATACTAGGCTTAGGGCAAATAAAACCAGCCATTGATGAATTCATAGAATTGTGGGAGAAACAAACAAGAAGATAAAGTTTTACAATTTACTCTGGTATGTGCTATAATAGATTGTAACAAAGTATAAGTTTTACTATCTTAACACTTGATAACAGACTGCCTCTCAAGACAGATTTCTTGATACACCACTGGGGAAGAAGGCAAGACATCCAGGGCTTGGGTATTAGCAGGAACAGATATAACAAAAGTCGACAGAGAAACTTTTTATGAGACAGAAAAATTAATTAGTTATGCTCCTGAGAGAGGTGTAAGAGGAGAGAAGAAGTGATGGGCTTTGAAAAAGTACAGAACAGACAGGAGCCAGGCTGATGGTGGATGGCTGCAGTTTATCTCGGATATGGGTCAGTGAAAAATAAAAGTATGTGGATGACAAATGTCCAATCTGAAGTTGTATTTCTTCCTTCTCATAAAGGTATACTCGACTTAGAGATGCTTCATGTGAATGGCTTTTGCAGCAAAACAAAGAAAGGGATCAGACCAGGAAGGGACTCAGCTTTATACTCAGGACAAAAATAGCTCCAATGGTAGCAGGAGCCTGGTAAGCACAAGAATATAAGCTTTGGGAATTGGCAAGGTTTTGGAGTTTCACAGGACTTGAAATTAGGACAGAAAAGGGCCTCTTGAATAAATTTCAAGGGACCAAAAGTCACTAAGTGATTTCCAGTTTACAAAATCTATGCTCAGCTCTTAAGGGAGTACATGTAGAAAGCCAAGCAAGACTGGCTTTGGGTTTAGGATGCAGTAAGAAACAGAACACAGAAGAATGTCACTGTGGCTCAGCAAGAATACCCTACTGAGATGAGTTTATCATGTTGCAAGGAAAAAAGGTAGGAAAAGAGAAAAGCATTCCAAGGGGGGAAAATGTAAATATGTAAAATTAGCAAAGAAAACAAAAATGCCATAACAGTAGAAGCCCTTTAGGCAGGGAAGAAGAAGAAAGGAACTAACATTGATCATTTAGCAAGCACATGCCAAGCAAGATATCAGGTACCATCTTTTCACTGGTTACTTGTTTTTACTTACATACAGTAAAATTCATTATTTTTATGTATAGTTCTATAAAGTTTGGCATATGCTAATATTCAGGTAACCACCACCACAATCAAGATTTACAACTGTTTCATCACATCAAAATTTTCCTGGGGGACGGATGTGGCTCAAATGGTTGGGCATCCATCTCCCATATAGAGGGACCTGGGTTCAATCCCTGGGACCTCCTGTTAAAAAATAAAAAAATTTTTTTCCTGTGCCCCTTTGGATACTACTGATTTGATTTCTGTTGTTTATCATTTTTCCTTTTCCAGAATGTCATAACAATGGAATTATACAGTATGTATTCTTTTGATTTTTCTTTCACTTAGCATAATACATTTGAGATTCAGCCATATTATTATGTCAATCAATAGTTCATTCCTTTTTATTGCTCAAAATACTCCATTGAATGGATGTACCATAGGCTGCTTATTCATTAACCACTATAAGGGCATTCAGGTTATTGCCACTTTGGGAAAATTACAAATAAAGCCATGATAAACATTTGAGTAGAGGTTTTTTGTGAACATAACTTCTCATTTCTCTTGGGTGAATACATAGGAGTGAGATAGATGGGTCATATAGTAAGGATATATTGACTATATAAAATATTATCAAACTGTTTTCCACAATGGCTATAAAAGAGACCAAAAGCAGTCATATGATATATGTTACACTGCAGCGTTAATTTTTAGATTTAGCTAATTTGATATTTTAGTTTTAACTATGTAATCTCACTCTCATAATACATAGCAATAAAGCTGTACATTTGTTACCTCTTATGGAGAACCTGTCTTTATTCACCAAGTAAATTCCTGTTTTCCTTTCTCTTATCTGCACCTAGCAAGTTCTCATTTCCCACTCCCTTCTCTTTATCTGAACTTGGAATTTACAAAGAGAATAGGAAAAAATAACCATGATCACTGAATTATTAACTTTCAAAAGTAGTTAGAGATAAATATCTGACACTTATTTCTTTGATTCCCCAATTTACTCCCTTATTTTACTATGCATGGATTTTGTCAATCCTTACCAGCCCCTGATGGCCCACTTTGTTTAGCTTGGCCATGTTAATTAGGTGATCTACAACTTTATGTATAACCTTCAATCAAACTTTGTTTAGTTTAGCATTATCTTATGTGGATTGAGCTATTTACAATTTTATGTATTACCTAACTAGATTTGTCAGTTCCCAATGGATATTAATTAAGCAATTTACAACCCAGTTTGTAACCTGTAACCCCATGTTTTCCCAGCCAGCCTCTAGGACCTATGCTTGCATACTACCAATTAAACAACCAATATCCCTTGACATCCCAAGATCCCTATCCCCACCTCTCTTTGTCTTAAAATAATAAAAACCCTAGCCTTCCTTGTTGGAGAGGGCAGAGTTCAGACTTTGTTTCCAGACCTCCATCAGCTTAATAAATTCTTTCCTTTGTATGATCGAACTCTTGTTGTGTATTCCAATTCTCAGTGCTTGGCGAAAGAACCCATAACTTGCATGGGTCCCCTTCAACTGTACCATTTTGCATTACACCAGCAGTGTTTGGAAGTTTGTGTTCTACCACATCTCATCAGTAACACCAGTTTTTAAACGTTATGATTAGTATTAGTATTTGTATTTGTAATTTAGTCCCTCTGATAGGTATATAGTGGTATCACATTGAGATTACAATTGTATTCTTTATCAATGATAGTAAGCATCTTTTCATATGCTAATTTGCTATCTGAATATCTTCATTTAGGACTGTTATGCATTCTTGATGAATTGTCCCTTTTGTCATTGTGCAATGTTCCTTTTTTAACTGGGCACGTTTTCTTGTTCTGAGGTCTATTTTGTCTGATATTACAGTCACTCCAGTTTTCCATTTTATAAATATTTACCTGTTATGTCTTCTTTCATCCTTTTACTTTTAATCTATATGTCTTTATATTTAAAGTGGATTGTGCTTAGACAGCTTATAGTTGGGGCTTTTTAATGGTTGGTTGGTTGGTTGACTTTTTTTATTTTAATCCAGTCTGACAATCACTGTCTTTGGTTTAGATCATCTACATTTAATGTAGTTATCAATATGATTAGAGCTCATTCTCTTTTTTTTGTTTGTTTCTTTGTTTGTTTGTCCCTTCTGAATTTTATTCTACTGTTTCACCTTTCCTGACTCCTTTGGGGTTATCAGAGTAACCCAAAAGCTTTTTGTTTAAATCCGTCTATTGTCTTTTTGCCTATGTATCTTTGTATTACTTAAGTGTTGCTTCAGAGATTTAAAAAATGCATACTTATCCTTTCACAATCTATGTAGAATTAATATTTTACCACTTTAAATAAAATGTTGGACTCACAGCAATTAGGTTTCTTTATTCAGTCTACTTTATATTATAATTGTCATATGCACTACCCTTCCATACATTGACAACCTCAGCAGACATTGATTTTTGCTTTCAAAAGTCAAATACAGTTCATAAAATTAAGGGGAGAAAAATTGTCTTTGATATCAACCCAGAGATTTACCATTTTTCTTCTTCTGTTTTCATTCCCAAATTTCAAGTTTCCCTCTGGTGTCATTTTCTCCTTTCACATTTATTTTACAGTAAGTCTGCTGGGGACAAACTCTCCTAGTTTCCCTTCATTTGTGAATGCTTCTATGTCATTAGCTTCCCTGAAGAATATTTTCACTGTCTATAGAAATATTGACTGCCTGCTCTTTTCTTTTAGCACTTTAAATTTGTTTTTCCACTGTCTTCTGGCCTTGGTGGTTTCTAATGAGAAGTCAAGGTAATTTGTCAATTTTCTGAAGGTGTTTTCAGGACTTTTTCCTGGGTATTCAGCAGTTTCATTATGATATATATGGATCTTTTATAATTTATTTCATTTGGTATTTGTTCAGCTTCTGGAATCTGCAAATGTATGACTTCCACCAAATATGGGAGCTTTATAGTCATTATTTCTTCAAAGTTTTTTCTACACGAGTCTTTTTTTCCTCTCCTTATGTGACTCCAAAGACATGATGTTAGACCTTTTCCTATTGCCTCACAGGAACCTAAGACTCTTTTCATTTCTTAAATCCTTTTTATCTTTTCTATTCCAATTGAAAAATTTTCTATTAACTTATCTTCAAGTTCACCAACTCTCTCCTCTATCATCTTCATTGTTATTGGGCATTTTTAGTGAAATTTTTATATGATATATATTTTTCAGTCCTAAAATTTCCATCTGGTTCTTTTTATAATTTCCATTTATTTTCTGTAAACCTCTATCTTTCCATTCATTTCAAGTGTGTTTATCATTTTGTATTGTTATAATTGCTGCTTTAAAGTTTTTGTCTGGTAATTTCAACATCTGGGTCATTTCAAGGGTGTCATCTGTTGATAGTCTTTTGCCTTGAGAATGTGTCACATTTTTTTGGTTCTCTGTACATTTAATCATTTTGGAAACCATCCTGAACATTTGAATATTATATTGTATGGATGATAGATCCTGCTAAAACCCTCTGCCGAATATTGATATTCATTGTAGTTTTGTTGTTGTAGCAGGCAATCTTCTCAATTTGCTTTAAACTGTAACTACTGTCTCACCTTCTCTAAGTAGTGGTTACAATGTCAATTTAGTTTTCAAAGCCTTTTCTATGATGGTTTGCATTTGTCCTGTACATGCAACTCAGGGTTGAGTTCAGGATTTGTGCAGGCTCATTCACAGCAATAGGATCTCCTTCTCCAGCTCTCTCCCCTCTGATATTCCCTTTTTCAAGGTTTAAGGGCTCCACTTCCTGGGCCTTTGGCCAAAAAGGAGGGTTTTCTCAGAATTTTAGCTGCCCTTATAACTGCTACCATACCTCCAACAATAGCCCTTTAAGAAGAAAAAAAATAGAATCAAGAAAACAAGGAAGTTCAGCCCTTTTCAGAGAGCTTCTCCTGTTTCTTACTTCCCTCCTCAATTTGCCTGCTTTTGTTTACCCTTCAGGGTTTTCAGACAGTTATTATTTTTTAATTTTGTCCAGAGTTTTGAGTCATAATCAGCAGGAGAGGTTGGCTGTAATGGACTTACACTAACTTTGCCAGCACATTTATTTTATTTTTTTTTATTTATTTTACAAATTTGTTTTTATTTTTGTTTGGGGAATAGCTGAGTCCCCTGTAGCAAGAATAAGGAATGTTCATGAGGGGCTACCATGGGTGATAATGTATAAAGATAATTTGGCATTAGATTGAGCAGAGACGGTCATGTCAACCTAAGAACTCTGAATTTCTATTTAGTCGTTTATAGAAAACTAAGGCGATATCTTCATTCAAATGCCTCAGTGTGGTTGACCACTCAAAAATGGTCCTGCTGCCTTTTCTTTTTTAAAAACCGTTCTGAAATAGAAGTGACATAACTTCAAGTTTGCTTACATATTCTAGTCCTGGCACCAATCTCATTTCCCCAGAAGGCATTTCTATTACTGCAAGTGGCATTCAGGCACTTATGACCACACATTCTCTTATTAGATATTGTATAACATATGAAAAAAGACCAACAAAATCAGTGATCCTACTTATAGTGAAACCACCAGTATTTGGAGCAGGACTGACTTTAAGCTACTTGCAGATATCTCATGAACAAGGTAGGTAGAGATGAATTGAAGAGGCATTATGTATAGCTCTCTGTGTATGCCAAGCAATGCTTTAAACATTAGTAAAAAGAAGACAAAGTCCATAGATTCGTTGTTTTGTTTGATTGACTCTGTTGAATGATTCATGTTGTTATTATAGGTGTCTCTGAGAAAATACCTAGGATATCAGACATTTTATTAGCACCTCTTTTGGGTCTTAGGCTGGTTGCCAGAAACAGACTCTGAGGCAAAGATTTGCATGAAGAAGATTCCCTGAGAAGGGCTTTTGATCAACACCCCTCAGGAATGACGGAAACAAGATTGGGCAGAGGAAGAAGCTGAACTGCAATGGATTTACAAGGAAGCTCACTACCAGTCCCTCACGGAATTCTGGAACTGAGATGGCATTTCACACATGCCCCAAATTGAGGCAAGGTGTTGCCCTTTTTATTTTCCTATCAATCAGTCATTGGATTAGAATTGCTCTTGCTACTGAGTATAACCTGGGGCAAGGAAACATTCTTTGGCAGAGGAAATTCCCAGAGCAAAGCTCAGCTATGAGACTTGGCAACCAATATTTCAGAAACCTGGGAAATGGGTGCTCTTGTCAGGAAGGAGGATGGGTAGTATTCCACAATTTTAGTCACAGTGCCTTAAATCTATGCAAGTTTTCTCTTCCATAAAACGGAGAGAGTTATCCAATCCTACCCAACCTCATAGAGGTAGAATGGTTTATTCTGTTGGTGGAAGGAGAGTATACCTCACCTATCAAATAAACCACTCTATGAGGCTGGTTTGGGATTTATATATCATCTTATTATATTGCTTCACACAATAGTGACTTTTCAATAAATATATAAATGTTAGTTATTGTCATTCTTTACACAGTAAACCTGTGTATATTAGTAATTAAAGAATTTCATTTTAAAATCTACCAGTAAACTGAATGGAGTTAAATGTCTTGCCTAATAATACCCAGACTACAACATTTTCCCTTTTTCTAAAACTCACATCCTTTCCATTATTCCTTCATGCTATAGTTCTTCATATCAAATCCCAAGAGAGATTTCAGCTCAGATTGAAACAGTCAGACC
>JAQZBX010057226.1:0-18015 GCA_029593785.1 Cabassous unicinctus
AATGATTAAGGTTTAATAATAATGCATTTGACTCACTGGTCCCTGTAGATGGGCCTGAGAGCAGCCCCCCAGTTTCCCAGACACCCAAGAATTATGTATGAGAAACCATCTGGAATTTTCCCTTCTCTCAAGACATGTGTCATACATGGACCAAATAAACTTAAATATATGACAAGGAGGGCCACAAACATCCATGGTTGACATGGGAGAAAGTCCTACATGAGTTATTATGGAATATGTTATGATGAAGTAACAGCACCCTGCCTTGCTTCAATCCACCCCTCAAAAAATTCAGTGACTAAACACAAGTAAAAGCTTATTTTTTATTCAAACCACTTGTCCAGTGAAGGCCAGTATAGGGCCCTGCCCATTATTATTCCTCAGAGACACCAGCTAAAACAGGCTCCAGGTTCCACAATCATCGTGGCAGGACGTATAGAATTCTATAAGGTAATACACAAGCAATTAAATGGGCCACAAAATGACACAAGTGACTTCCACTCATTTTTGTTTATCAAAACTATTTATTCCTGTAAAACCAATGAAAAGACTGCATTTCAGACTTTTGTGAGCCTGCTTATGTTTTGATGTGTTACAAAAGAAAACTAAATACACACATGCATACAACCTTATTAGGGTTTTTTGTTTTTGTTGTTTTTTCAATTTCTTCAAATTTCCTAAACATTTCTCCTATCTGATGAGTGAAATATATCTAGGTAAAAGTTATAATGCCCTTACCTTATCTTAGTTAATTCTCAGGAGTCCCCTTAATCTCTTTGTAAATAGATTTTTATTTGTCCATTTCATCAATTTATCAGATATTTGTAAATTCCAGTAGTGAATGAAAGCATTGCTTAGGTTAAGACTTTCTATGCAATTTGGTTTACCATTTCAGTATAAAAAATGCAAAACTTATTATTCCTTTTCTTTCTTTTTGTCATCGATGCAGATAGTAAACATCTCGGTAATATTTTCTAGAACATAAGACAATGATACACGAATCTTTAGAAGTTTTGAAACTCCCTAAAACTAGTGATGAAACTATCAAATACCATTATTTATTTTGTGTTAAAGATGAATCATTTAGCATGCCAGTTAAGGAAATGATATCAACACTTCTATCTGAGAAAAAAAAAGGAGCAGCTAATTGCCAAAGTCTATGATTTTAAGTAGAGTTTCAAACATATGGCAATAATGATAAACATATCTGTTAATAGGTTAAAAATATTCCACAGTCTTCGCTTTAACTATCTCTTATAAATTGATGATTCTCAAATCTGAACACTAAACCCAACAACCATATCAGTTCCATAACCTTGTAAACAATTGGTTCCTGGATACCTATACTGAGGCTTCCTATAGGACCTAGAGCAGCAATTTAACCTGGCCTCCTCATATCCTGCTAATCTATAACTTGTCCTCCCTCCTCCCATTTTCCCAAAATGATCATCCACACTGAGCCCATGCTTAAAATTTAGGAATTTTCTAGATCTCTCAGTCTCTCTCACTTCAATCTCCCGCCTTCATTGGAATGAATAATAATTTTCCTTTATATTCCACCATTTTACTTCCCCTCTAATTGATCCTCCTTACTAAATTCTGCCTCCTGTTACTCTAGGTCAAGTCTTAATGATTTTTGTCTATTAAATTAGTAGGATAACTGTTTAATGAATTCTAGTATTGTAATATTGTTCTGCCAGCCTCCATATCACTGCCTCTTGTGACTTTCTAAGTAATCATAACACTCATCCTGCCACTACACTATTTAAAACACTTCTTTCTTTCTCCTTTGAATCCTATAATGTAGATGTTAACTGACTTCTGACAACACAAAAGCTGCCATAGAATGTGTTTGCTTGGCAGGGATTTTTTTAGAATTTGAATATCCTTGGCCTAGTTATCTGCTATTCAATTTGCCAGGGACTGACAGTCTTTTCTCTTATATCTTGGGTTTTCCTATATATTCTATCCCCTTGATCTCTCTCTGTAAGCATTTATTTGTGCACCATGATTTTCAGTATAAAGTACAAATACTTCTATATGGTTTATAAGGCCCTTCGTGCCCTGTCCTCTGATTATTTCTCTAAATTTAACTTTACCACTCCTTTCTCTCCAGATCACTTTCCTTGCAGCACTCTCTTCTGACCTGCCCTGCGGGGAAACAGGGGGCCTTCAAGCCCCTGTCAAGCCTGTTGTGTGCTGTTGTGTGTCTCAGCACATGCTGTCCTCTCTGTCTGGAACTGTATCCTTCAGAATATCATTTCACCTGCTTAGTGAAGTTCCTCTCACTAAGTACTCCCTTTGCTAAAAATGTCACTTCTCAAAAACATTTATTTGTCTTATGTGCTTCAAAAATATTCAAGGTACCAAAATTTAATCACATAATCTTTACTCATAGGCTCTAATGATTGTTATAAAAACAAGACACTCTGTTTAAATTATTTTCCATTATAACTGAAAGGGAATAAACCAGATGTTGCTTAACAAATATACAAAGTAATTGCTTTCTCTCTTGGGACCACATTGACCTCCCTACAGTCATTATCTATGATAAATCTATTGTTTAGACAAAACAAAATCCATCTCTGTGTGAATTTAAAAGGTCTATTTTTCCATGATCATTATATTATAACTTCATAATATTCTCTCCTTCCTTCTCAAATCTGATAAGTTTGCCACAAAAATAATGTCAGGAAAGTTCAAAGTAGACAGCTATATGTTGACAGCTTTGAAATATTTCACATAATTCAGAAATATTAAAATCTCTATTCAACGATATAGAGAAGAGTACTGTCATGTCAACTAAAATACAACTGTATTTAAATTATGTCCTTGTAGGAAGAAAATTCATTTCTCAGACAGAGTATGGAGGAAAATGAAAGTGAATATGGTCCAGAGCTGAGATAGCTAGTAGAAAATTCAAATCCAATAACCCCTAGCCTTCAAAGCATAGGGAACAACTCTGGGCTTGGCTAATTTACCTGAGGACCAGAGAATCAAGTCCAAAAAGCCAGCAAAATCAAACGGATGTTGAGGTTGTACAGGATGCAGTTGACAGCAGCAGATAACATGCTTCACCAATTCTTTTACTCTCTCATATATTAGTCATTTATATCAGCATAGTATTTTAGAAAGAACATAGGGATTAGAGTCAGATGAAACTGAATTCAAATCTAGCGTCTATTTATTTATGTGTCCATGACTAAGTTACTTAGATCCCTAAGTACCAATTTCTTATTTAAAAATAAAGACAGAACACCTCCTTGAAGAGGATCTGTGAAGATTAGAAATATGTATGAAACACATCTAAACTACCACTTATCAAGCTTACACAACCATAAAAAATAGACTAGGATGAGCAACTGCATTAACTTAACCAATTTTTATTGAGTACTATCTATGAACCTGATAATGTTCCAGGCACCAAAGGCTTGCAATGTAATAATAACAGGCACACAGATAAATTTACTCTTTAAAGAGGAAGACAAGATTAGAAATCAAAGAAAACAGAATGATAAAAGAAGTATTCAATAGGTAGAATTCATAGGTCTTTGCAACTGATTGAACATGGAGTTGTGAGTAAAAAAATATTAATAATTGACTAGAAACTTTTAAATTATACCGTCATAGAATGTCAAGGTGTGGGATTTAAAGGAAAATATTATGGGGAAGATTTTTTTGTTTGTTATTTGTTAACATGTGAAATGATTCAAGATATTTATATTCTGAAAGGAAAGATTTGGTAGAAAAGGACATGCTAAAATATCTCATTTTTATACAGGCTTTTCTCTATGGTAATTTAAAAAGCAGCAAAAATCTTTATTACCTTAAAATTCTGTTCCTAACTTGTCTATTATTTTGACTGAAATTCTCACCAGGATTAAAGATTTCATGCAAAAAATGATCTCATCACAGATCTGCTAAAATATACCTGCGCTAGAATATTATCTAACTAAAATACAAAGAAAACAAGAAAGAGACAAAAAGCAGTTTTGTTTGTTTTTTGTTTACATTTGAGTTGTTTGTTTCATTTAAGAGGAAATAGAAAGTGGGTATAATGGAAGACTATCAAACGATGGATGAGGTTGCCAGTGAGAGCAAATGCACAGTGAACCAAAGACACACAATGAAACCAAAATAAATCTCTGCCTTAATTACAAAACTGAGATAAGTTAGGCCAGGTGTCCACTGATTTCACAGTTGCATACAGTTCGACCTGCCTCTTAAAGAAGAAAATTCTGAGTTCTAATTTGGAATTCCTGAGTAAATAGCAAAGGGGGAAAATATTTTCATTACTTGAGAGTGGCATATTTGTTATTAAGCTTGCCTTCCTAACAAAAGAGCTAAAACACTCTTTTGTAATGTAGATAAAATAAAAATGTGATTACTGGATCACAAAAAGTAATGTGCCAATCAATGATCCGTTTTTCTTAGCATTTCCTATATATGCTTGTGCTGGCGATTACTAAATTAGCTTCATAACAGGAAATCAGAAGAGCCCTTAAGTTTATACTATATCCCAGTATGGAAGGATATTAAGTTGCCAGCTGTTCACTTTTAATAAAACCATGTAATGTTTATGAAGTCCAACAGAGTCCTAGAAAGCTCTGTGTCATCATAGTTTTTCTGTTTTGCCCCTGCCCCCATGGGTATAGACTGATGCTCATCTATCATATGATGAATTCCTGTAATATTCCAAAGTGAGTTTAAAAATTTCTATAGTCTTTCCCTCTGAAAAATAACACTGCTCCCATTCTCTTGTTGCATATTTGTGCTTTCCTTTAGTAAGTGAACACTGAAGGGGGAATTTGAGAGTGCTAATAGCTTCTGTAGTGTTCTTATAAATAGTAATGTTTTAGCATCACTATAGTTAAGGACTTGTCAGCACTTATAAACTCTTACTTTAGTGAAATTTCACTTGGCATATAAGCTTTCAGCCCAGGAGCAATTTTCATTTTAAGCTCTAAAATCATCTCTTAGGATATTTGTGATGGTGTAGTTAAAACTTAAAACAAAGGCTTACTGTTCTCAGATGATTCTAAATCCCCTCCAAAATTGATCTTTGCAAGTTTCTTCTCTTCATAAAATCAATTAGCTCATAATAGCTAAAGAGAGTGGGAAGTTTTTAATAGTTGTAATGATAAATGTAAGACAGATTTCACATCAAAATTACATATCATTTTAAAATGTCAGAAACAAAAATGTTGATAATTAAGAATTGTGTGCATATTAATATATAATAAATACCTCTTGAAAAAGATAGTTTTTAATGATACCCAAAATACAAAGGTGAAATGTTGTTAGGGATTCTTAATTTTAACCTTAAAATATCACATTATGATGTGATATAAGACTTGATATAAAATTTGAAAGAGATTTCTTTGAAATACCTAATAAATTAATTTCAAGAGCCTGAGATTTTTTATTCATCTCTCACTTGCTGGATGCTACTTCTCTGCCTTCATTGCTGGCTTCTTCTCTTCTACTTTATTTCTAAGTGATTGAGTATCCCAAGGACATTTTCTAGGTTTCCCTCGGTCATCTCATTTAATCACAGGACTTTTTTTTATATTCTTGTAAATCTCAAATAGTGTCTTTACATCTGAAGTCTTCAGTTTCACAGCACTTCTTGGGATACTTTGCAAGCATATCAGATATAAAGTGTGCCCATTAGAATCTTAATTCTCTCCCTACTGCCCCCATAAAACCTGCTTTTCCCACGCAAGACAACTAGACATCAGTCTTGAGTCCTTCTTTTCCCTCTTTCTCCACATTCAATCCATCAGCAAGTACTTTAGCTTCACATCAAAACGTAACTCAAATCTATCAACTTCTCTCCACCGTCACTGTTGCCATGAACTCTCTCTCATTAGGATTATCTCATTCTATAAAGAAGGGTAAAAGTGTTATTTTAAAATGCAAACACTGTCAAGACTGTTTTCTTACAGTCTTCTATTGCATGAGAAATAAGATTCAAATGTCTCACCATGATGAGCAAAGCTCTGTACTATCAGACCCTCCTTAAATCTCCAGCTTTAAGTTATGCCCTTTTCCGGTCAAGCCTGGTAGGGTTTAGCCACAGGAGAATCTGTTTGAACCTTGGGCAGAATAGAAATTTAGAACCATTTCATTTGATTTTTTCTCATCCTTTGTCAAGATTTTTCCCTTGATGTTCTCATTACTGTTCGTTTGGAGGAATTTCTCAAAGAGTAATAGATTCTTTTCAGATAGATACACAAAATGGCTCAAAGGCCAAATCCAGAATAATTTGAGTACCAAAAAGAATAACGAATTAAAGAAGATAATGAATTATAAAACACTGGTGAGTCCTTAGTGATTATAAAAAATGAGAGGGAGAAAGGAGTAAAAATGGAAAGCTCTTCTTTCAGAAGAATATCACTTATACCAACTAATATATATGGGAGACACAGAATAGTAACTCACCCTCTTGTAACCCCATATAATAATTGATTCAAGCAAGTATAAAATGATAAAACTGTGACATGAAAATTTGTTCTGAACAGTGATTCTGATAGTCTTAAATTATGATCCCACAATTTATTTATTAATTACAAAGGGAAAAAGAATAAAAAGAAAGAAAAACAATAAAATTAAATAAATAAATTGCAAAAGGAAAAATTTGCTTTACTGAAAAAAGATCTTACAATCACTACCTTAAACAAATATCCAAGGTTGGTATTTCCAATACTACTACAGCATGTGATTCACCATAACTATGAGTGTTGGCCAAAATGGTTTGAATTCTAAGCCCGAGAAATAGTCAAAAGAAGAAGCAGACAGCAGGACATATTCTAGACAACCGACCAGAAATTTCAAATTATTCAATGTTGTAAAGAATGAAGAGAATCAGAGAAAGCATTCTAGATTGGGAAGAGCAACACTATACAACAACCAAATGCAATGTGTGAAACTTTACTGAATTCTAAATCATGCAAAAATATTTATTGAAACAGCGGCTTAAAATGAAAAATAATATAAGCAGAACAGCACTTTGATTTTTTAATTAGTAAACTCATTTACCTGCAATTTTGAAGAGATGATTCCCAATGGGTTTTTCGTATGAATAAAGGAGATAAAGCTGTAAAATTAAAAAAATTACATGAACACACTATAATCTTAAGTTTGAGCTGGAAGAATCAGTACAAATGAATGATTATTTAAAAATAACCATTTCTTATATTTGTCTATCAAAAAGATCCAACAGCGACCAGCATCTCTTGAATCCAGATTTTGATTCTAGATACGATTTTCACCCAAAATGAGTTAATGCTAGAAGAAATAGCTGATTCTATGCCTTGGACAGTAAATGTACAGGATGAGTCTTGAATATTTTGTAGTCATACTAAATAGAAAGGCAGCTTCTAAAATGATTAGAGTCATATCAAAATGATGAAGGTCTCAATGTGAAGAAGTAGTCACTGGCTAAAAAGAGGAGATTTGAACATTAATAGGAACAATCCTAAAAATGTTTGAAACACATCAACAATAAAATTTTCCTAGATACCTTTAGATAATGCTGAGAAAACAACTCATTGGTTTGAAAACTGATAAGAGAAAGGAGCTAACATTTTCCCAACTTTTACTCTACAAATTATACCTCAGGTTAAGGACATGTTTCTTGTTATAGAATTATCCACCTAACAATTGAGGCATGGATAATAGAACTTTATTTTACAACCACTAGTAAAATAATGGATCATCAATTCCTGGTAATATCACCAAATGAGAAAAATCAAGACATTGTAAATCTCATGGTGAAAATACACTGAAATATAAAGTATTCTTGATACAAACTTATACTTGAATCTAATCAAACATAGACATAACTGCCAATATTCAGAAAATGCCAAGAAAAGAGGCACATAAAGGAGACCATGGAGACACAATTAGCAAAAGACAAACTGTGGAGAAATTACCCCATCAAATAAATCACTTGGAAAAAAGGAAAACATGAAAGGTTGAAAGGGGAACTTATATATGAAAAGAAACTTAAGAGATAAATGAAGCTACTCCAAGGTATTGACCTTATTTGGATATTCATTGGGGCAAACTTATTTAAAAAAATCAGGCAATCAAGGAAATGTTAATTTAACATTGCCTGGATAGTTGATGAATTTAAGAAACAATTGAATTTTAGATGGAATCAGGATATTATAATTATATTTAAAAGAAAAAGTCCTTATCTATTACAGATATATACTAAAATATTTTACATGTGAAAATATGATATCTTGCCTTGGAATAATTTGAAAGAATAGGGGAAGAAAGTGGTGTGTATGTGCTAAAGAAGTGAATAATTGTTGAAGCTGTATAATGAGTATGTTTAAGTGCATTATACAGTTCTCCACACTCTTGAATCTGTTTGAAACTTTTCATAATAGAGCATTTTTAATTGATAATATGCTGTAGACAATCTGGTGTGTATTATATGAAGGTATATGGTTTCAACATATAACAAATATTCCCAAAGGCTTTTTTAAGGTAAAATAGTAAAACAATTTCAGTAAATAAGGATACTAAGAAACTTAATGGTCTATTAAATTACTTACATATTACATAATTTAATTATCTGTACATCATTACAATATTTAAAATTTTGAATAGATGTTTAAAAATATCTACCTATTTCACAGAAAGTAATCACATATCTAATTAAGTCAGTAATTCAGGATCAGATATTTTAGAAACTAAGGAAACAATCTTTAGACAAAAAATTGACACAAAACTCATATTGGAAGGGACCAGGAGGGAATATTTAAATGAATTTAGAGCAATTTCAAGTTACCCTACTCTATCTTACTCACTTCTGGAGCTCTACTCCAGAGGTGGAAAATACTCCTTTTTAAAAAAAATCCTTGTAAAATGGAAATAGCAATGAGGAAAGCTGGAACATGGAAGCTAAAAGTTCAAAAAGACAGAATATTGTTATTGTTTTTAATTCATTTTTTAAAAGATCATCTTTCTACCAGTGGTTGTCCTGCAAATTTCTCCCATATTCTTCTCATGCTGGCCACCAAATCCAGGAGGAATGATAAACTATGCTTCCAGGTATTGGTAAATTCAGAAACTAAAATGCATTCAGGATTTTTATAGGATAAACTATAGTTCAAGATACAATTGCAATTTAGAAGTCAATATTTTGACATCAGTCTGGTAAAACCATGGAATTTTAGCACCTAGTAAAGAAAATATCTTAACAGCCATGTCATTAATAACTACTTTACTTGATTTTCACTTGGCCAAAGGAAGAATACCGTATAGCAAAAGGTCTGAGCTCTATCATGGGATTGCAAATGGCCAAACTGTAAATTCAGCCCTGTTGTAGTACAAAAAGAAGTATGTGAGATACTGAATTCAAAATGAAGAAGTGCAATATACAGATGTGTTAACTCCAGAAGTTTCTGCCAAAGCAGAGAAAGTAGTTTGGCAGAGAATTACTCAGTTTAAATGTGCTATGGCAATCAGACATTGAGAATATGAATGAAAAATTTAAAAGTTCCTACAGTCAACTGTGAGTGCATAGGAACCATGACTTGTTTAGGGACTGTGTCTTTAGCAATGGCTGTGAGATTGTAGAGAGGTAATACTGGGTAGTGGTTTGGGGCATTGGCTTTGGCAATAAAGTAACCTTAATTCAAGTTCCATTTCTGCCATTATTAGAGTAGTAAGACTATGTAGGTCACTGTAACTCACTTTCTTCGTTTATAAAAAGAGGATAACAATAGTGACCACTTAATGTGTTTGCTTTGAGGATTAAACAAGATCAAGTGGGCAAATAACTGAGCTCATTCTTTATTTTGAAAATTTAAAATGAGGCAGTATTTATGATGCACATTTTGTAATTATTCATATGCATCTGAAATGATTACTTAGTGATTCTTTATCAGGAGTAGGTCTCGAAAGAGACAGAAATCAGGTCATCTGATGGCATCCTTCGAAACAGGGAAGCTGAAAAATAAAGTAAAGACACCTCTACAAAAGAACTGCTAAAGGTCAAGTGAATGAGTTGTGCAAACTGGGCTCACCAACACATTTCAGTGAATATGTATAGTGTACCCAAATAACATTTGTCTTATCTGGTATTTCTGGTTATTAAACATATATAAATTTGTGCTGAAAATGCATACTGATATTTTAGGGATTTCAAGGATTACTTGACAGGAGAACTAAAAAAAGGAAAGTAATGCTCCATTGGACAATTTCAATCAAAATATGTTTTTGAGGAAATTCTATGTAACTTTACATTGGTGTGACTGTTGCTGAAGTAATCCAGTTTGGTTTGATGCATGGGTATAGTTCAATATATAGCACACATATTGAACAGCCTGGCTGACAGTAGTAGGCACCAAAATGTTTACCAACATGGTGAGATGTACAAGCTGGGCTTAGAGCATGGGAAGTCTTGGGTGAGGTTGAAGAGTATAGGCTATATTCAATATGTAACCGGTAGGATCTAAAGTTCCTGAGTAGGACAGGGCCAGGGCCAATGCTTACTTTGGATGTATCAACCCCTCAGGATTGTGTAATGTGCTTTGAAGCAAAGAGATGATGGAAGTAGTGAATTGGATTTGGAAACTTTGATTTCATAGGCAAGTTTTCTTATTTGTTTTTCTTGTTTTATATATTTGTTCTTGTTAACATATCTGAAAATGAGTGCTTCTAATGCATACATATTTAGAATTATGAAGAAAAGAACATTTTGTCAAATTTTCCTGTAATGAAAGTTGTCCTTTTCCTAAAGTAATTGGTCTTGAAATTCTGTTTTAAGCCCTTCCTGAAAGTTTTGGTTATTATGTGTACAGATCTTCTGAACGTCACAGTAACAATGAACATAAAAGAACAAATATTCTTAATTATATTTGCAATCTTTTGTTAAATAACACTTATTAAATGGATTTTGTGAAAATATTTTAAATCTACAAACTGATGTTTTGTGTCATTCATGGGGAGTCAACGCTTGTTGCACAGGAATACCAAATTTGAAATATAATATATATATAATAGTTTCCCTTCTCTAAAGCATTCCAAAATCTTTCTATTATATTTTGTACTTTGAAAATCACATTTATGATTTATTTTTAATAGAATGAGTAAAAGAAAAGTAGATATTGACATTGTTATATTATTTTTGTTGTTAGTTGTTATACAATTAAATGCCTTTGTTTAATAGGTATAATGGACCCCTCGTTCTCTTCTCAAAACAATTGATAATATACTTGTACTTAATATGCCAGTGAGTAATTTAAAATAAACTTGTAAAATTATTTTTGTGTGCAAACTCTTAGTTATGTGTTTGTCCCAGACTTAAATAAATTATATTAAGATTTACAGAAATAAAACACAGTAAATTGGTTTCCCTGTAAAAAATTTTGAAAACCAAGTGAAGATAAGAGCTTAGACTAAGGAACATGAATAAAGCAGTCCCTTCACCAATGCAAAGATTAAAATCTGAAATTTAACAACATTTTCGGTTGGCTCAAATGATGGAAAATTCATGACGAAATGCAATGTGAGGAGTAATTTACCATAAATTCATCATTATATCATAAATCCTTAATTTTTGTAAGTATACAAAAGGTGTGGCTGTTGAAATTTCCATGGGGAGTACCGACTAGTTGTGGCACTGCCCTTAAGAAATGATCAGAGAGCAAAATCAGTGCCAGGGGGCTAGGAACTGAGCATATGTGGGGATTTGCACACACATATAACACAAAGGCATGCACATGAACACACACAAAACAGAGACAAAAACAATACAAAGACAAGCACACTTAACTTTTAATTTCCTATTTATGTGACAATAAAATTCTTGTACATTTCAAATTAGAAACCTTAAAATCTATAGATTACTGACAATAAGCTTGCTTACATGCAGAAATTTGCCCATTTCAAACAAAATTTTTTGTCACATTCTATGTAATTTTAGCCCTAATTTTAAACCACTTATAATCTTCATAAAACTATTTTAAATTTATTTTTCATCACTTTGGGAAAAAAGTAATTCTTTTATCTTTTAAAAATGTTTTTATCGTACCTTTGTTTTTCATATCAAAACTATCATAAAGTCTAGGAAGGATCATTCCTTTGGTTAGCATGTTAATATCATTGCAGTTGATAATTCTTTTAAAAAGAAATCTAGCTTTTATTTAAAACATGCCAGATTCATTATCAGCTGAAAACTGCAAGATATCGGACATAAAGTGTGAATGATTGCATTTGGAAATTTTGCACGTAAATTAAATCTAGTAAATAGTTCTGTAGAAATCCCCATTAAAGCAAATGTTTAGGGCACTTATAGAGAGAAGACAGCGATTTACCTAAGATTGTTTTCATTTGACAAAGTCAGTGGAAGGCGACAGGAGCAGACACAATTTAATTTGTGATTAACCATGGATCATACTTTTTCTTCTCTTCCTTGTTGTTCACCCTCTAGTCTTTTCATTTCCCATTAGTACTTCTACCAAAGAATAGGATTGGAAGAGACAGGAAATGAAATTCACATAATCAATTAAGCCTCTAATTTGCACTCTTATAAGATCAGGTGGTGAAGAGGTTAACATTCTTGTTTCAGCTAAATAGCTCCTTTTGAACTATGCTTCTCTTGTGTTTAGACTAGTGGAATAGCAAGGCATTTCAGACTGAGGAATTTTTAGAGTAAATGTGCACATTGCTATAAATATAGTTCTTAACTTCATGGGACAAAATTAGTCTTATGGATTTAATAATATTTTATATTTATTCATGTGATTGATTTACTGAGCTATTTATCTTCAAACATAAGCTATTTATTTTATTTATGCCCCTCAACATTTTTACTTCCCTGCTTATTGTTAGCTTGCTTTTGATTACTTTGAAAAAAAAAAAAAAAACAACAACAGAGTTTAAATTCATGAACTATAATGAATCCCAAAAGAAGGAAACATGCATATAATTACTCTTCATATTCTATTTTCTTATAAAATATTCTCAAACATGTCAAACTGTTACAGTCCTCAAATATAAAGGGCACATGTAAGTCATAGGATATAATAATTTTGTAATGGGTCTTTACTGCTTCTGTGAGGATGGTTCATTGACAGTAAATTTTTCTCAGCAGATGTAATGTCCCCTGAATGGGATAGGAATACCCTCTTTAAAGCTACATTTAGTTTGTAACATGGAGCTTTTCCATTATTTTAATATGAGAGTCATATAGTTTTACGTAATGATCATAGTTTTAGTTTCATTTAGTTTATGTTTAAAAGCCAAAATGGGTATTTAGAAAATTATTTTTGTTCTTCATTGAATAAAACAAAAATCATTAATATTTTTCTGTATAGTTTTCATAAGTTACTCAATTTTACTTTGAAGAAAATTATTAAATTATAAATGCTCACTGGTTATCTCAATAATCAATAAAAATTGTAAGTTCCTTAGTTGTTGCTAAACATTTCTACTTCATACTGTTAAGTCCAAAACCATGTATCGTAATGCAATTAAGTGTGAGGCAATAAGCAGAGTAGTTAAATCCTAAGACTCTGGAACACTAGACCACTGGAGTTCAAACCCTATTCTTCCACTGATTAGGTATCTGAACTTGGGCAAATTATTTTATGTCTTGGTGTCTCAGTTTCTTCTTCTGTTAATTAAGGTTAATATAATAATTCTATTGCTTAAATTGCTATGAGGATCAAATTAATATATAAACATTCTTGGAATACTTTTTGACATGATAAATACTACACTAGTATTAACCTTTATTATCACTATTATTGATATTATAGTAGTAGTGTGAAATCGCAAGTCAAAGTCATTTGAAAGCATATCACGTGCTCAATTTTAAGATGTTACTACCAGAAGCTTGAAAAAAGAAGGAAATATAAGATATATACATATATATATATATATATATATATATAAACATTTATAAATATATTTATATCCACAGACAGAGACAGAATGGTATATGGTATATTTCTTACATTGAATTAAGCTCTAGAAAATAGTAAGTAAGCCCCCATCTCCTTGTATAGAAAAGACATACAATCTTTTCTATTTCATTGATTTTTAAAATCCATTTTATTTTCCTTTTTTTATAATTCTGTCACATAGGAAAATAAAACCTAAAATTCCCAAACAAGTGATTTCTCATAAGTTAAAATAATATTTAATACCTTGAATATCATTCTTCCCCAAACAAAGTCACTTTTGCCTCATCAGTGAAGCTCATAAACCCAGAACACTGGGAACCATATACTGTATAATTTTATTGCCACAGTATCAACTGGCAACTTCATTGTGGAACATATAGCCATGGGGAAAACACAGTTCATTAATACTTTTCACACATTATGCAGTGACATCCTCCAGATTATTCTTTTCCTTCTTAGAAGGCCTCAGTGGCTTCTTTCATTGTAATCAAAATAAAATATTTCCACTTTATTAATACACTTAGAATATGTCTATAGTTTCTAAAACACAGGAACTTTGGAGTGTGCTTACTCTACAACATGTAATACAGCAAAATTTTCTGTTTTCTGTGAAAGCCATTTCATAGATTTATAATAAGATCAACTTCTTTGAGAATATATTAAATCAAATACAGATTACCCTCATTTGAAAACTACCAAATATTTTGATCTATTCTATCTTTGATCAACTTCCTGCTGATATAGATACTCATTTCTCAATTGCCACTCTATCTTAGAGAAATAACTCTTCTTATATTAAGTCAAATATATTAACTCTAACAATAATATTATGGCCAAATGAAGAGATGATTTTACTCTCAAGATTCATCTTTCTCTTAGAAAATATAATATCAAAATTATCAAAATATAACTTTATGAATAGGGCAAAGAATTTAGGAAAAAGTTTTAAATTTGCCCAAATAATTGATTTTATAGAGTAATTCCTTAGAAATAAATGTTAACAGCAAAAAAAAAAAATGGTTATTCATGATAACTATTCTTAATGCATGCAATTTTTGGAAATTCAGTTGTTTCATGTTTATTATTTAACAATGTAAGGCATGAAGCTCGTAATTAAAGTTTAAAAAAATATTTTTAGATCATCTAAACTTTTGGGTTGACGCCTGCAACGATAGCAGGAGCTAAAATTCTCTATTGATTTCTTTCACTTACAAATATTAATAGAATATATTAACAACAAAATACTAAATCAACAAAGACCTTACAAAGCTTTAAAATGGGAAAAACTTAGAATAGAAGGTCTTGGGTAGCTTGGCACACTAATGTGTCTTGTTTGGTACAGTAGGCCTTGAGCTTCACAGGGAAAGAAGACTGAAATTGCCTCAAATAATGCAGTGGCACTGTGTTTCCCCAAGACAGTCTGAGCAAAGAGAGCTTAGAAGACTGAGGAATAGAGAGAGAGTACCAGGATCCAAGCATACAGCGCATGTGAAAAATTCTCAGAGAATTTTATTAACATGGATGCCAAATATTCCAATTTTAGGGATTTTTTTGTGTGTGGTGAAGTAACAATGTCTCTACTAGCTCAAACCTTCAGTAATGTGTTAACAATTGTCTCACTTGCATAATGAGAAAACTCTGGGAAAAATCAAAGAAAAAGCATAGAGATATATCACATAGTTGAAATTTATTTCTCTGGCCTCTGACTATAGGAATTTAAAGATTATTCCCACTCTCCCGGTCACAAATATAAACTTACTGTAGAAAAGAAGCATATTAACAACTTAGTAAGAGAAAGGAGGCATTAGAATTGTGCAGAACTTTCTTTAGTAAGCTAACTATTTCATGAGACCATGAATAAGGAGTATTATTAAAAGTTCCTGACAGAGTGATCTCATGGAAAATTGACATAAAAATGTCAAAATCCCAAAGCAGAGTGATCTTATAAATAGAACACCTTCCAGAACACAACCGTAATGAAGCATAATCTAGTTGCAGAAGGTGAGATATTCATTCTTAATACATTGTATTTATGCAGGAAATGGAGCACTGGTTTAAATGCTTTAGTTTGCTAAAAGCTGCTAGGAGCAATATACCAGAAATGGATTGGCTTTTACAATGGAATATATTAAGATAAACATTTACAGTTCTAAGGCCATGAATGTGTCCAAATCAAGGCATCATCAGAAGATACATTTATCCCTGAGCTGCAGCTGTGAGTGATCAGGCACATGATGATATCCGCTCCTCTCTCCCCTCTCCGCCAGGCTTCACTGCTTTCAGCTTCTGGCTAAAGCAGCTTCCTCTCAGCTTCTGTCTTCTTTTGATTTCAGCTTTGGTCTCCTGAGGACTTCTTTCTCAGCTTCTGGGTTCCTGTTATGTCTCTGCAGCTTTTTTATTTTAATCAATTTTATTGACACGTATTAGTAAAGCATACAATCTATCCAGTGTGTACAATCAATGGTATCTGGTGTAATCACATAGTTGTGCATTCATCAATTCAATCATTATTAGAGTATTTTCATTAATGAAAGTGCTCTGGGAGAGATTGCGGTGATAAATGCACAAACATGTGATTACACCAGATACCATTGATTGTACACACTGGATAGATTTTATGCTTTATTAATAAGTGTCAATAAAACTGAAAAAAGTGCTTAAGAAAATAAAAATAAAAATATGAATGTACAAAATAAATTAGAGAGATGGAAATGAAATAGCAGCTATGTATGACAGGGGAAGCTTAGAGAGATTGAGAGGTGAATATGAAGGGGTACAGATTTTTGTTTGTCTGTTTTTTGTTGTTTATTATTACTATTAATATTGGAATAACGAAAAATGTAAATACTCTCTGCAGCTTTTTTTCTGTATCTGGGGCTTTTTATACCTCTGTTCATAAAGGACTCCAGTAAGAGGATTAAGAATCAACCTGGGTCACACAATCTAATCAAAGGCCCTTGACTGAAGAACATAATTTTCTGGGGTCCTCAAAAGCTTCAAACTGCCACTATAGTAGTACTGGTTTCAGTTGATTGCTGTACAATTATTCTTTTTTTGGTTGCCAAATATTGCAAAATCTTTCTACTGCTAAATTTTCTGAAGTTGTGGGTTGTACATTATCATAAATGAATAAATGAATATATTTAGAAATGGAAATACAAATTTCAAACATTTTATGATGAATGTAAAAATAATAAATTGGATACAATTGTAGATGGTTGAGAAATTATATCCTGCAGTGTAGTTAAATGAACATCACTTTCTTACTACAAAGTGTTTTTAGCTGGTTGAGCTAAGGCCAAGATTTTGCTAATTTATATAGCAACTTGTTCTATCCCTAAGTTCTCTCTGAGTTCATGAAACATGGTACAGAAGCTTTATTTTGTAAATGGGGAAGAATATATGGGGAGTATTTGTGAAGAGAAGAGAGAGTGAAGATGGTATGGCATATATTCTCTCTCTGGCTTCTGTAATACCTTTGAATGCTATGCCTTCAGGGATGAGTGCAACAAGCTGGTACAATTTCTCAAGAAAGATTCTCGGTGTAATCAAGGCATAGAAGTATGGGGGAATCTGACAATCTCTGAACAGCACTGAAGAAGAAGCTGTCTCCCCAAGTCTGCAGGGAACCGATGAGCTGCTCAGATTCAAGGTGACTTAACAACTTTGAAAATGTTTGGCAAGCACTACTTGCACAAACACCAGGATTTTCATGAAGGTTGAGAATGAAAGGTAGTATCAATGCTTCTACAAAAGGTTTCCAAAGTCATTATGATATTAACAGATAGGGAAAGAACAATTGCTTTGCTGAATGCAACTGAAGAAGTGATTCGTGAACACATAGAAAGCACTACTTTGGGGACTTCAAAACAATTGAGAATTTGAGGAGTCTGTGGCCTTGCAATTATTAAGGTAAAAACTATTTAAATAAGAGATATATGGGTTCTTTTATTTAGATAATACTGTTAATATTATGAGTAGGTTGTGTATGGCAGTGAGAAAGAATGAGAGAGAAAGAACGAAGGAGAAAACTGTTTAGATTCAGCTGTACATTTTCTCTTATTATGCAATCTATATGCCATAA
>JAQZBX010057227.1:0-18013 GCA_029593785.1 Cabassous unicinctus
TGAAGACAGGAGGAGAAGGATGAGAAGAGAGGGCAGGAAATGGACACAGAGAGTTGCCCCAGTGAATGGACACAAAAACAGCAAAAACAGAGGGGAGGAGGAGGGGTAAAAATGGATAAAAGTAAATAAATAAATCCTTAAAAATAATGTATAGGAGAGGAAGATACGGACTATAGTTAGTAGTAATACTTTGACGATGCTTTCATGATTTGTTAACAAATGTTTCACAACAATGCAGGGTGTTTGTGGTGGGGTGATGTGTGGGAGCCCTGTATGATGTTATGCATGTTTGTTTTGTAACTTCACAATGTTTACTGAACACTTATAGTTTATGTATTTTCATGTATGAATGATATACTTCATTAAATTGTTTTTAAAAAATTTAAAAAATTAAACACAACACAATAAATTACTTCTACTTACATTTAAACTCATCACTCAAGTAACTATTGTTAACATTTTGGTCCATATCTATTAAGACTTTATATAGAGAAATAAATAAATATATATTTGTATGTTTTACATATTTTAAATAAAATATACATTTTATAAAACTGGACTTTTCTATAAACGATTCATTTTAATTTGCTTCTTTCATAGGAAAATATTGTATAACCATATTTCTATGTCAATAGCAATGGTTCTAAAAAACTCCTTTAAATTACTGCATTGCATTATTTTATAAAAATATAGTGTGATTAATTTTATCAGTTCTGTTGTCAGATATGCATATTAAGCTTACTTTTAGTGATATATAAGAATAATTTATAAGTAGCACATTCATAAGTTGTATGTAATGATGCTTCTAAAAAGAAAGATATTGTTTTCCATTAGCTGCTGTTCATCAGTAATAGGTCCCTGTTCTAAAAAAAAAAAAGGCATTTGAAATGTAAACACTGAATTTCTCTCACAATGTAAATTTTCATGAAAAGAATTGGATTTTCATTATTGATTAAAATAGATCATTTGAAAAATGAAACATTAAAAATCAAACATGATTTTTATGACTCAGATCCTATTGACTACTGGGCCATCTAGAACTAGCGATTAGGTGTTTCGTGTAATATTTAAAATGGAGAAGCCACTTCTTATTGAACAAAACTTTGAGCTTTGTTAAAAAAGCAGTAAGTGATACGAATGTATTTCCACTGAGCATCTAGTAATTCTCAAGACATTCCTCTAAGAACTATCAGGAAAATAAAACTCATAGCATTACATGAACAAGATCAAGCATCCCGTATTTGGCGGAAGCAAATTTGAACCCTTCTCTTCCTCATTCTCTTAGCTCATAAGTCTTCTCCAACCTCCTAAATAGAAAAGTGATTTTCCAAGGCGTAAAAGAAGAAAAGCAAAATCATCTGGACAATAACCTTCCTCTCTGTCTTTCTAACCTTATTTCTTTGTGCTAGCTTGTGTAATAATAGAAGTTCTTAGTCCTTTTCCTGGAATCTGTAGCTCTACAATGATTATTTTCATTTAAAATTTTCATTTGTCAGATATGAGAACATGTCTCCATTTTGAACTTAAGGCAATAAAGAAATATAGTTAAATATGTCCCATTAAGGTCTGAGGTTTTCATTAAGTATTTAAAATTGTACTTTGCCTAACATTAAGAAAACACTCATTAAATAATCTGCATAAGTCAAATTAGGAATAAATATATATTAGAAACAAAAGACCATATTCTGAAATATTTCAAAATGCCTGCTTTGGCATGCTATCATGACCCATGAATTGAATCAGAATGTAATTATTTGCATTGCTTCTCCCAGAGACTTGTGGTATTGGACATGATTTCTACAGCATGCATTGAGAGGTATCAGTGGCATTGGCATTTAAATCAAATAAATGTTATATAATTTAAATTAGGAGGCCATTATTTTATATCATTTATAGACATTCAGATATTTCTTAATTGATTTATTCATCCATTTTTGAATTGCAAAGCTTTATATATAATGACATATGCGTATATTCAATTGCAAATGAAGTTATGCAGAGTATATAATACATATAGGTGTTTATATTTTTTCACAATATCTTGCTGTACTTACACTTGATGCCCAAGAAAATGGAGGTTGCAAATGAGCCGATGGAGAATATACATGAAATCACCACCACCAGGCACCATGTTCCTACACATGGAACAGGGACAATGAAATTGAGTTAGAGAAAGTATATGGAAGGGATGGGATGTATAAGATAAGACTGAGTAAAAGAAGGAATGTAACATTAAGCATTTCTAACCGGAGAATTGTTGAGGCCTGAAATTTGTAACTGCAAGAGGAAAAATGGGAACCTTTGCTTAAAGTCTTTGAATTTCAAATTATATCTTGTAATACATTTGATTTGGAAAAATGCCAGATTGAACATGTTTAATTATCTCTACTCTTCTTATTTCATCTTTATGTATGATGCCAAAATCTTACTAATTAGTTACATGGTTTTTTTCCCAAAAATCCTTTTAGGTATTATCACAAACCATGTAGCAAGCTTTCATACTTGAGAACAAAAAAGCTATTTCATGCAGAAATAACACTAATCAGAGAAAAATAGATTGGATTTATCTTTGGATATTATAGTAAGTTGAATAATGGCTCTCCCAAATGTTATGTCCTAATGTCTGGAACGTGTAAATATTATTTTATATGTTAAAGGGATTTTTCAAATACAACTGAGTTAAGGACTTTGGGATGTGGCATTACCTGGTCCTGATAATAGGGAGGCAGGAGATGAGAGGGACAGAAGGTGATGTGAGGATAGAAGCAGAGAGAGGTTTAAAGATACTATGCTGTTGGCTTTGAAAATTGAGGAAGGGACATGAGCCAAGAAAAGCAAGGAAGGCAGCTGCAAAAGGTGGAAAAGACAAGGAAACGGATTCTCTTCTAGAGCCTTCCGAGTGAGTGCAGCTCTTCCAATAGTTTGTTTTCAGCCCAGTGAAACCCATTTTGACTTTTGACCTCCAGTCTGTAACATAATAAATTTGTGTTATTTGAAGTCCCTAAATTTATGGTAATTTGTTACATGCACAATAGGAAACTAATTCAGACATTAAATAATAAAGATAGAACTGATCAGTATAGCAGGCAGCTCTAGGCCAGTGAATTTTGTTAGTTTTTCAGCTTTTTATCTCTATTTCTTAGGGTTTACCAGATCTCTCTAAGGTCTTTTATGCAAGTATTGGATTTGATTTAAACAATTTTTAAAATAGTGAAAATATATGATTTCTTTCTCTTATTCTGAAAATCCAGGAATCCATTGTCTTCTCCAGGAAAAGAAAAAGTAGTATCAAACATTTTTCAAGTCCATTGCTCTTTCCCTTTTTCCTCTTTATGCACTCCTCCTCTCACTCTTCTATTTTTTAAATCTTACACTACCATGCATATTATAATACCCTTAAATGGATTTTCTCACACTAGAAAAACCATCTTGGGCCCACCACTGAATCTGAAAACAAAACATAAACTGCAGGGCCTTTGACTAAATAATCAGAATTGATTACCTGAACATTTGGCTGAAGGCAAGTGCTTCTCATAAGGATTTGGTGCTGGGTTATCCCACTGGAGAGAGCTATATGCTTCCTCCTCCTGCATGTCTGAGACGCTTTGATACGTAAGGCAGCTGACAGCAGAGACTGAAACAAATACCTCCTTTTGAGGTCAAGAGTAAGTTGGTGGAAGAACTGAAATTGACTACTTTATCACACTAGTGGGAAAATGTGTTTTGATTTAAGAAGTATAGATGCATCTTCATCCAGAAAGTGGAAGTTTACAGAGCTTAAGCTAAATCACAGTTTGGTAAAGGAGGAAATGAGAAAAAAAGTGATGTCAAAATGGTCAATGATAGAGCACGTTATTGCTCTGTTTTCCAAAATGTAGCAGGTATTGAAGGTAATAGTACTGGATTTCAGTTAAGAATAAAAGGAGAGAAACACAAATAATGCCCTTGTGTTTGGTATAGACATGCAACATGGGGTTAGACTAGATAATGAAGGGGTGAGTATAGGTCACATTGGGCAATCAGGGTGTAATGACTTGGAGATCACTGTAGCCTTACACAAGAAAGCAAGAGGGAATTCATCCCTTAAATAAATTTATATACACTGCATTAGTTAGGGTAATGCTAGTTCCTGTGACAAGTAAGCCTAAAAATACCAGCCATTTAGCAAAATAAAAATTTGTTTTTTTGTTCACACAGCATTTTAACTCTAGTAATCCTGGTCAGTGTGTAGATTTCTTTCAAGTGGGGCCCTGCCTCCTTCTGTCTTGTGAGACATTAGAGCTCTCTGTTTCTAGCCATTGGAGAGGGAAAGAGAAGATGGAGAATCCACATCTGCTTCTTCAAGGCCATAGCCTGGAAGTGGCACACATCACATCCAGGTCTATATCAATGCCCATATTTGGATATAAAGATTGGGCCCACAAAATGTAATCTCCAGCTTGGTAGCAAGTGCTCAATGACAACTTTACTCTAGAAAGGAAACCTGAATTATTTAGTGAACAGATGGCCATCACTACCCCACCCTGTGACTACAGCTTACATATTGAGAAATCTGATGCTTTAATCAGATTTATATTTTGCCATATCTCCTTATAGCCAAAGATCATGTCTCAGTAATATATAGTCTGCAAGTCTAGTAATCTGCAAAATTGCAATGTTCTCTTTGGTTCTGGTGTCTCACTAGAGGAATCATTGTTGTCTTTAACAGTCAAAATCCCAGAAGGAAACAGATGGCACACTCAAGGGGTAATCTAAGGGCATTGTGGCAGTTTGATATTTATAAATTCCCAAAAAAAGATATTTGATTATGTTTGTAAACTAGTCTGTTCCTCTGGGCATGATATCCCTTTGATTGTATTAAATCCAGAGTTTTCACTTTTACTTTATTAAACTAAGATTAGGGCTTTGATTCGGCCATGTCAGTAGTACACTGAGTCCTCACCCCCTTCATGGGCAGACACTAACACAGAAAATGAAAGGGAAAAGGAGAGAGTTTAGTTTTGATGCTGGAGCCCCAGGGAGAGAGCAGAGCAATTCTCTTGATAGTGTACAGATGGCCTTGTGGAGAGAACAGAGGAGCTGAGCCTGGAAAGAGATGAGCCCCAGGAAGAGAGATGAGCCTTATGTCAGCTTACAGCTGAGATTGAAAGAAGCTTCGACCATGGAGCCTTAAGAGGAAGAGGAAGGCTGAACCCTCCCAGAGACTGGCAGCCATCTTGCTCCAACATGTGGCAACAGACTTTGGTGAGGGAAGTAACTTACTCTTTAGAGGCTTGTGACTGTAAGCTTTTACCCCAAATAAATACCCTTTTTAAAAGCCAACAGAGTTCTGGTTCTTTGCATCAGCACCCCTTTGGCTGATTAATACAGGCATTTAATAAAGGGTTTCTAAATTTGTAGGAAGGGTTAAGGGAATCAATATGGGATGGTGAAATGTGCATTGGGAAGCTCTCATCATCCCTAAGCCTAAAGGATCAAAAGGAGTGTGGTGATTGGAAAGTCACCATGTTTGTAGCCATGATGGAGGACAGGGATTGTGGCATAAGATATAGAAAACGTAGCTTTTGCCAAACTGAGGCATGGTGGGGCAAAGAGCTAGGAGAATAAATACCCTGACCCCTCTCTCCTCCCACTCTCTGATCTCCTATCAGAGCCTCCCATTGAGTGAATTAACTGGAACCCATATGCTAATTTTGCCCAGTAATGACATCCATTTGAGTTTAGCTGCCCAAGGCACAAGAAAGAGCTGAGAGAGCCTAGAGGGGCAAATGGAGAATACCAGCATGTTTTCCAAATATTGCTTGTGATTTTCATGTGACCTGATTCTAATCTAAATAATAATGCAACTTAACCATCCTGAACTTTTAAAATGGGATAATTTCTATCTTGAGAATTCAAAAAGGAAGTACCTATAATCATGTTGAATGTGTCCTGAGACCAGCACCCATGGAACAGACGTTTAGTTTCTAGTTGCTTTCAAATTTTATCAGCACTAAAAATGAGATTCAGAAATATCAGAGTTTCCCAAATACAATATACTCTCTGATAGATTACTTTGGGGCAACCATTGTGTTTTCCCAATAAAAGTGAGTATATTGTTACTTGTATAATTTTTGCTGTCTTTAATCATACTACCTAGTATTTAATCTTCTTTATATGCCAGGTAATATTGCAAAAGACCTTTATATTAATTGTTTTAATTCTCACAACAGCTCTATGATGTAAATAATACTATTAGCTCAGTGTGACTCAATCATAAATCAAAGAACAGAGAAGTCAAATTATTTACTGAAGTTTACATAGATAGTAGTGGCAGAATTAGTGTTTGAAACTTAGGCAATCTGATTCTAAAACCTGTGCTATTAACTTCTTTGCCATTCTGATTTCACGTAGAAGATGTTTTAGATATACAGAAAATATATCAGAGATCAGATATCAGAAAAGAATTTTTGCAGGCACAGTTGTATTGATTTATGTTTTTGCTTTTTAAATTGAGTGTGGTATCATAAGTGATAAAGATATTCTTTTCCATTTTGGAGAGATGGCACGCTAAAGTTCAGAGATATGACTGATTTTGGAGTTTTCTGAATTATCAGTTCCTATTTGGTTTCACTAAATAAAAACTTAAAAAGAAGGAAGTAAGATAGCGTGCCCAAAAGTCAAGATTTTTAGTCATTTGAAGTGGCAAGCAGAATCCAAGGTGTTTTTGTTATTTTTCCTCCACTCCCAAAATCTGATGATTTACTGAAGGTCTAAAATAAGACAAATATACTTTCAAGTGGCCTTGCATGCGAGTGCACAAAGCTATGAAAGTAATACATATTTATTGACTATTCATTGCATGCTCGTTACTCTGCTCAGCGCTTTATGTAATTATTTTAAATGAACTTTACAATAACCTTATGGTATGGTAATAATACTAAACCCATTTTATAGATAAGGAACCTGAGTTTTAAAGCTACTAAATTACTTACCCAAAGTCACATAAGGATCAAGTTCTAAAGAAGTATTTCTCAAAATATATTAAAGATTATTTGTATCAGAATCATATGAGGGGTGCTTATTGAAAACACAGATTTCTGGGTTTCCTCAGTCTTTAGATTGAATACCATCAGTATTTGTGTTTGAAGATTTACATGTTTTAACAAGCACCTCAACCTCAGTTGAAATGATTGAGAATCATTTCTTTAAATTTGATTCCCACTAGAGTAAAAAGGAAAGAGCACTTTCAGGGAAGTTGCAGGAAAGAAATGCAATTGTTTGCCTGTTATCCTTTTAAAGGGTGCTTCTCCGCATATTCTGTAAATACACTGAGTTACTCAGCAAAATCCAAGCATAGAACTGTTTGGAAAATTACTAGATAAAGCATTTTTATTTGCTGTTCTGTCTTCCAGCTCACAGGCCTTGTTCAGAAGCATTTAGTCATTTTATAAACTCCATCAGGTTTCTTACAAACTTTATTTGCTTTACTTTGCACAGAAAATTACTACTGTTGAATCTGACCAGAGGTGGACGCGGAATAGTAATTATATTTGTATAGTATTTTATTGACTGAAGCATCTTCTAATGAATTATCTCATTCAAAAAGAAGGAAATATTTTTCTGGGGTTGTGTTAGTGAATTGGACAATCATGATTTGAATTTCTGGTATGGTTAAGAGTTTGAAGTTTTATTTTAGGTTGTAGAACTATGAGGTATAGAAAATGGCTAATATCTTATTTTATATGTGAAAAAACGGAAGTTAAAGAGACTTCATGACTAGTACATGGTCATGCTTTAGTTAAATGACTATACCATCTAAAATATTCTCTCACACCAAATATAGTGTTCTTTCCACTACCTTATGCTGTTTTTCAAACTTAGATATTTTGTACCATTTTCAAACATAGTTATTTTCCACAGTTTAAGTCAATTAATCCCTAGCCTTTCTTGTCCTGATTTTAACTGTATAGGTTTATGTCTGAAGACAGATTAAATCATACTGTATCTAGATAGTCAAGAATGGAAGACAAGAAGAAAGGAATCAATGGAAAGCAGAACAATTGGGAAGCAAATGATAAACTCGGAGCTGACTTTTGAGTATGTAAAGAAAGAACTAAGTAAGTGATTGTGATGGTTTGAAGCTGTATGTACCCCAGAAGAGTATGTTCTTAATCTATTCCTGTAGGGATGGATCCAGTATAAGTGGGATCGTTTGGTGAGTAAGATCTTACATTAAGGTGTGACCCACCTCTTTCAGAGTGGATCTTAATCTCTTACTGGAGTCCTTTATAAGAGAATGAAATTCAGAAAAAGAGATAGAAAGCCATGGAAGCAAGAAGCTAGAAGCAACAAAACCCAGAACAGAAAGGAGAGACCAGCAGACGCTGCCATGTGTCTTGCAATGTGACAGAGGCATCCAGGATCACAGCCAGCTGGGCTTCAGGGAAAAAGCATCACCTGATGATGCCTTGATTTGGGCATTTTTCTCAGCCTCAAAACTGTAAGCTTATAAGCTGATAAATCCCACTGTTAAAAGCTGTGGTAGTTTGAGGCTTTTATGGACCCCAAAAAATCATGTGCTCAGGGCTAATTCATTCTTGTATGTAAACCTATGGTAGGTGGGACCTTTTGATTAGATTACTTCAGTAGGGTGTGATCCGGGGTGAGTCTTAATCCTCTTACTGGAGCCCTTTATAAACAGGATGAAAATGGAGAGAAAGACAGAAAGAAACCCACAGAACCAGAGGGAAAAAGCCTCGAGAGCAAGGAGCTGAAATCAGTGGAATCCAGGAGAGAGGAAACCAGAAGTTGAGGCAACGAAACCCAGAAGAGAAAGGAGAGACCAGCAGATGCCTTCCTGTGCCAGTCTTTGGGGAGAAAGCATTGCCTGATTATGCCTTGATTTAGACACTTTCATGGCCTCAGAACTGTAAGCTTGCAACCTTACAAATCTTTATAAGGTTTATAAGGTTGTGAAAGCCAACCCATTTCTGGTATATTGCTTTCAGCAACTTTTAGCAAACTAAAACAAAAGCCAACCCATTTTATGGAATCTGCTTTGAGCAGCTTAGCCAACTAAAAGAGTGGTATTGGTAGTGAAGACTTTTATCAGATGACTCCAAGGAGAAGAAAGGGAGAAATAAGCACGTTTTTGGTTTGTGATTCCTTCATCCAGATCTTTTATTGTACATTCCAGCACTTGTCTGTTATATCATGTCCACCCATCTGCATTAAAGCAGTTTCTCTGTCTTTGCCATGCCAGGCATCTGCTCACACATAAAATAACGTTTGCTATTACAAAAAGAAGCGTAGATTTTCCCATTATGAAAATAAGCACAATTCATATTTTCTTTTCCATCTCCAGAAAGATCAAACCTGTGAATCAAAAAGGTAGAATGAGTTCCTTGGAAAGCTAAATAGACAATCAACAATCATACTTTGTGTGTAGTATATTTCCCCCCATGAGGAAAAAGTACAAAATAAAATTCAGGTCCTTGAGAAATTTCTCATCTGCTTTGGGGTACAAGGTACATACATTTAAAAAGCTCAAGAACAATTTAATACAGTATACAATCAAATAGCAAATGAACAACATTAGGCATAATAGGAGACCAGAGGAAGAAATGGATGGGGGTCTGACATGGTGGGAAAAGGCTTTATTTGGAAGATCAGACTTGAGTTTTGACTTGAAGGGAGGGTAGTATTTTGATATGAGGAGAGGAGATGTGAAAGCCCTGCAGGGCAAACAATTGCACAAGGTGGGAATGGGATCAAGGAAAAGAGAGTTAATTAAAAATTTTGAACTGAGGATTTATGTTAAAGGGTTGTATATACAAGACAATACATTGTATTGTAATTGCCTGCTAACTTGTCTATATTCCTAACTAGATTGCTTGTGATGAGGAGACAATGAACATTTGTTTATGTATTCATTTCTGTGATAGCAATGTTATAACTATTATGTGCTAAAGACAATGCCCTTTCTATCGGGGAACTTGATAGAAGCCAACAAGCAAACAGTCGAGATAACTTAGAGATTGGCAAAAGTTATGAAGAAGCAAAGCAGTGTGATATGATAGACCTTGGCTGGAGCAGGTAGGGAGGCAAATATAGTTTGGTGATTAGAGTTGGTCTCACCGAGAAAGTGATGTTTAAAAAGAAGCTTGAGCCACAGAGGGTAGCCAGCCATGGAGTTCTGGAAGCAGGGCATTCTAGGCAGAAAGAATAGCAAGTACATAGGTTCTGAGACAACAAAACGATTTTGATTTGTTGAACTAACAGTGGGACAACCAGTTTGCCTAGAATATTGTAAATGAGGCACTCAGTAATAGAAGGTAAAGCCCAAAATCCGTGAAGAGGCTTGGCTTATTTGTAATCATAGTATCGTAGGCTCCTACCCATAGTAAATACTTAATAAATATCTGTAGATTAAATAAATGGTTTAAGTCATTGTCAGATTGTATAGGTTTTGGATATCAGTTTAAATTTGGATTGGACAGGCATTAGAGTTTTGAGACACAGGATGAGCAGAATGTGTTGAGACTGGAGAACGGAAAGCCTTTTAAGCAACTCAATGCAATTGGCCCCTTTGTCTTTTCTCTACAGCAGGGTAGAGCCTCATGAAGTGAACATTAAAACCTCCTTGTGAACTACAGTATATCTGAATCTTAGAGACCTGCAGGACGGAAGATAGACAAAATGATACTGAAAAGTTAAAGTTCCCTCAAGGCAATAACTTTCAACCATAAGATAATGAAGATGATAATTATATTTAAAAAACAGTGGAGAGAATCAGAGGGAGGAGAAAAAAACCAATATGTTCCTATGGTAAAGTTAAGGGCAAAAATGGATAGGAAAAAAATCTGGAGATAAAGGTGGATTGTGGCTTAGGTAATGAGAAGAATGGATGAGAGAAAAAAGTAGAACTGCCTTATTATCTGTTCTAGCTTATTAGGAGCGGGGTGTGAGGGACGCAGCTGCTGCTTACATAACCCATAGTAAGATCTAGAGCCACTCCCAACTTCTAAGAACTACCTCTCAAATGGGAACAGGATCACATGAAAAAAGATGCTCATAGGGCTTTGTATTCTAAATATTCAGTTACTTACGTATTTTTGGAGAGCACTGAGCCATCTTCCCACTTCCAGATCCCATTAGAGTTTTGGCGGGATAATCCAACCCAACGAATTAAACTAGTCCTGTTTTTTATATACTCCTATTGTAAACACAAATAAATATAATGGTCAGAATACCTCTACAGCTCTTGATGATGACGTAAAGACAAAGCTTCATGTAAGACCCTCGGCAAAAAATGAAACTGTTGGATTTTATGTCTATTTTAATATTAATGGATTATACTTGAAATTTAGAATTGTACCAAGTTGACTTGTTTTAGTATGCAAAAAAACCCCACTTACTTCTAGGAAACAGGAAAAAATTATTATAAAACATCTGGTGCTTTAATATTCCTGTGTGTTTATAACATACAATTATATCTGCCATCAATTGAGGATTTTATCTTCTACCCATTGAGTACCAAATATGATTCCTAAGTGGGATAAATTGAAAACAGCCAGAGAAAGAAAATGAAAAGAAATACATACTTTACCTTCTCCAGAATTAAGCTCTACATGCATTGGTTTTATTGCTTAGATAGCCTATAAAATCTTACACATAGACTTATTAATTTGTGTGATTGATGGGCAAAAATAGAATTATATGAAGTCTTTCTCAAAAGGATATATAATTAACTTCTTATATCTACATTTCTTGATTTAGTTTTGTCTACTTAGCCATTATATTCTATTCTATAGGTATTTGTTTTATTTATTGTCTGTTGCTCCAACTAAAATATAAACTCCATTATGTTAGGGATTTTTTTCTGTTTTATTTGCTATATAGCACCAGGTTCTGGAAGAGTTCTAGCACAACTTTGTTGAATTAATGGATGAATCAATTGATCATTTTATGGGAAACAAAATTTAAAGAAAGTCATTTGTTTGTATATTCTCATACCTTTCCAGATAATAAGTAGGTGAGAATGCATTCTTGGCAAATAAACTTATGACATGGATTTCTTGGCATACATGTGAAACAGACTGACACCTCACAGGAAATATGGTATGAAAGTCACTTTTGACTTCTTATTTCTTAAAGCTTGAGCCACTATTCTCTTTCTGTTAATTTCTGTTATTTTCTTTAAAATAGATTCTCATTCTATACTTCACTATTGGACACTATTCACACATGCTGCCTGTGTGAAATTCAACTATTCTTTTTTTTTAAAATTTTATTTCACTTTCCCTTTTCATTATAAATCTCCAAGCCGGAATCAGATTAGAATAATTAAAGACTCGAGACATGCTTATATGTCTTCATTGCATCTCTTTGTAATGGAGTTGAGATTTGGGGGCATTCTCCTATTTTACCTAATTGGAAAGAATTGCTAGTTTATTTAGCTATCTTCATTAGGAGCCCAAGCCCACAAAAAGAGAAGGTTGATGGTGCAGTAATTTCAAATAGCAAGGTGCCAAAATGATCACGAACACCGTTGGGCTGACCTCATCTCTGCCTTCTGGTACTCTAGCTCCCAGGAAGGTAGGAGTTGCTAAGCAATTGTAGCAATTCCACAGAACCTGAATGGCCTGCATATTTGAGGTCTGTTGAATCTCTGTCTTCATATAGATCAAATCCTGATCTATTCCAACTACATTTGCCTTCATATTTTACTGTGCAAAACTGTGAAAAGTTACTTTCTTAGAAACTGCAGGGTAAAGTTTTAGAGAATTTCTGCCTTTATTTTAAAAAGATGCTGTGACAAATTTGTTATTCAGTAGAAGGGAGATTTCAAGACTTAGTTTCTGGCTTGTTCCCATGTTTCACGAAGAAGAGAGAAGCTACGTTAAATAATAAATGGGGAGTGCATTAGTGGATCAGAACATACTTTGCTTCATCAGAGAGAAGAGAAAGGCTTTGTTAGAAGCTGTCAAAGAGAGAAATGTAGAAGGGGGACTGGCTTAATAGAAAGTTTTCAACTGAAATCTTGTGTGTTTTCCCTATGAGATTGCTCCCAAATTGATTACATGCTTGGGAATGCCTGTGAAAAGATGGATTTTGCATCAGGGTTTGCTCAAGTTTTCAACAATTCAGCAGGAACTAGGAAGGCATTTAATATTGAGATAGCACTGTTATTTTTAGGTAGCAATCATATTGGTTTTTTTTTCACTTCCCAATTCTTTTGTGAATAAGTAAATAGAGTTGAGGAAGCTGAGAAAGGTGAAATGACTTGTGGCAGAGATAACATCAAAACTCAATGTCTCAGAAAAAAATAAATAATAAAAAACAAATGAAAAAAGAAATAAAAAGAAGAAAAAAAAAACCCTCAATGTTTCCTTAGTCCTAATTCTGTACTTTCTACTCTTGAATGTTATAATTTTTACTGATCTTGATATGGTTCTTATATTTGTGCATACTGGAAGACATAAGAAAATGTAAAAAACATTGAAAGGTACAGTTGAGGGACTATATAACACAGAGAACCCCTGGAGTGGATGATGGACTGTGGCTAACAGCACAAATATGAGAACATTCTCCCATGAACTATAACAAATGGACAATACTAATACATGGTGTTAATAATAGGGTGGTTTGTGGAAAAATGCACCAAATGTAAGCTATGTACTATAAGTAGCAGTAATATTTTGATGGTGTTCTTTCATCATTTGTAGTAAATGTTCTACAACAATGCAAGGTGTTGGTGGTAGGGTGATGCATGGAAGTCCTGCATGTTATACATGATAGTTTTGTAAGCTTCCCACTTTTCTAATTTAAAAAAAAAAGTAAATGAATAAATATATAAATGGGCTGAAGTGATGGACAGCAAAAACAAAACAAACAAACAAAAAAAAACACGTTACAGTTGAAATTTTCTCCTTATGACTCCAAAACATTTGACATAGGAAGTGCCTTACCACAATGTTCTGGCTGGCGATCTTCAGAAGACTAGCATTCAAATCAGTACAGTACTGCTTACTCTCTTCCCATGTTAAATTGTGCTTGAAGAATCCATAGCATCTATTTCCATAAGGTCTCCAGTTTTTGTCACAGGAGCTGCTTTTGTGGCCTTAAGAAGAAACCAAACTTAGGAAACTTTTTATTCTAAATCGAGCTTATATTTTCCCCACGTTCAATGTTTCCTGCAGATCTCAAGATTCCTTACAGATACCACAGCAGAAATACTCTGGGGGTAAGGGATATCAAGAAACTACCAATTGATACTTACTGAAACTGCCCTCATCTGCTTGTTTTATTAAATCTTGGCAGAAGTGCTTTGCTAATTGTTGCAGAGTTCCCGAGAGATTTTCATTCTGGTTTTGTAGGTAATTTTGCTGGGTGACAGCTAGATGTAAAATTTAGATAATTTATAAAGAAGATCATAAGGGTGACACAAAGACCTTTCAATGAGCTTTCATTTCAGTAGAACTACCATTCTATGAAGTTTACTAGCTGTATATGAGTAAATGAGTTCTGAAAAAGGAAAAGAGCAAAGGGGGATATAAGGCACAAATTAATAAATATTCAAAGCTGACAGTTGGGGGTTATTCAATGAATGAGTGAACTGTATTTGAAGGAGACAATCACAAATAAAATCCCATGAGCAGGAGTGGATGTGGCTCAAGCAATTGAGCTCCCACCTCTCACATGGGAGGACCTGGGTTCATTCCCAGTGCCTCCTAAAGAAGAAACAAAACAGACAGTATGCAGACAACGAGAGCAAACAATGAACAAAAACAATGAGCAAAAACAACAAGGAAACAGAAGAGGGAGCCATCTTGGTGGGGGAGGGATTGGAATCCCATTACCAAAAATAGCATGTCCAAGAAGGTTGTTTTTATATTTCCTAAGCAAAGTTAATGAAAGGCCTCTGTTATTTTCTGCTCTTATTTAATACCAGAATATTTATTCATTTAAAAATACACACTGACTTCTCATTATGCTCAAAGTACAATGAGATTCAGGCAAATAAAAATGGTGAATGAAATATTTGTAAATAACTTATGAAAAAATAAACGAGTATACCAACAAGCAACAACTACACAGATTATATGTGACACTAGAGGACTATTAAATTTACAGGAAGAAAAAACAATATTTATGAATTAGGCAGGATATAAATTGTGTCCTAGTGGAAGTAAATAAATTCAGTAAACAAAACAGAAAGGAGGACATTTTTGGAAGATGGGCTAGAAAGAGCAAAATCTCAGACAAGGGGACATAGAGTATATTTTTGAAATTGAGGAGACTCTGACTTTTCTGGATCTTAAGATACGCAGGGTAAAGAGAAAAAAATATTTCAAAAGATAGTCTGGATTCATACTGAGAGGGATTTTGAAGGCCAGGCTAAAATTCTTGAAAATAAGTTTTACTAATCAATCAATCAATTAATTAAAAAGTGATTTTGATCAGGAGAAAGGAAAAGTCAGAGCTTTCCTTTATGGAGAATTTCTTGGTAGATATGGATAAGATCATTACAGTGGTGACAAATAGCACAATCAAGTAACTTAGTGTGATACAGCAAGGCCCTTAGTTATTACCCTCCTCAGAGCAAACCCTTGGCAATGAGCTAATACTTACACACAATCCCCAGAGTCAACAGCCCAATAACCATCCCCATGCACAAGATCAGCAGAATCAAAGCCATCATACGCCACAAAGATGAGGAAGCAGGGTCAGCTGTGGGCATACAGTAAATAGGTCAGGGAGCAGGCAAATGGCACAGCTATGGGGCACCATCACCCCTGCCTCTGGCCTCTCAGAATTGCCAAATAATAGTAATAGCTTTGTTGGCACATCTTGCCTGTGATCCTTTGGTGACCATCGACAGCACAAACGGCTCCCACACCACATATCTATCCTCGTCTCCAATGGACTATCCTTCTCGGAGCCAAAATATTACCAGCTGTTAAGACCTTGTGTGTTTGTCTTTGTTTTGTGCTCACCTCTTTAAATAATTGCTTTAATAAGCAGCTAATGGAGACTCACACCTATTTACTGACATCTTGGAAAATACTGCTTTCCAGACATACCCCCTGACCTCCCACCCTCCTCCCAGTTAAACTCCACAAGCCTTAATGTAATGTTCCCTGCTTGTCTTTTGTTTTTATTTGAAATAAGTCTGCCTGGGTCCCTATGAAGATACCACAGAAATGCTATAGAGAAAGAACGCCATTCAGGAAAAACGAACAAACAATATGTGCTAGCACTAGCAGATGGAGGGAAAATAGGGTTTACCCATTTCACTAATAAATTTCCAGTTGCTGGGTGTGGACATTCTTACCTGCAAGTCCTGAGTTGAGAGGTGGTTTCCGAGTTTTAATGTTTAGGGCGATGTATCCATCTTCATCCTGCATGGCTTCACTTGAACTCTAAGAGAGTTCAGGGTACAATGACATTGCAAAATGACCACTTAGAATTTCAATGTCTGTCCATCTGGGGTCCTCCTCTCGCTGGTGGCGAGGAGCCCTGTGAATTGGGATGCATGTGATGTTGCTTTGTTCTTTTTTCCAGGAAGTGCTTTCAAAACTGCTTAGAGATACAGGGACCTTGAAAATTAAAAATGTAAAAATAATAACTTGTGGTAAAGGAGTAGATATGGCATTTGTTTCCTGTTTCCTTATCTGCAGCTCCAAATAAAGGGGTATTCCATCATGTGTATCCTTTCAAAGAATACTTTTTTTATGAAGTTCCTAGTTCACCTTAACCCTAGTATAATCTAAATCAGATTGTTTTGAATAAAATGATTGCTAATGAAAATTCATGGATTTAAACACTGGCAGATAGAGCCCCTCCTCTTGTGAGGAATAGATCTAATATAATTTGATCTAATACTGGCCAAACTAGTTGTTTCATCAGCTTGTGTTAGAAGGGATCATTCGCATTTAGGACCTAGAATTCACCAAATTATTGCAACTTTCTTAAGTCAATATGATATACATCACTATAATATGTGTTCCACATATTTAACTTTATGAAATGGGCTTTCAAATTATTATTTCAGCTTATATTGAAAGTTGATTAAAAGAAACAGCCTTGCAAAGCTGGCTGCTGTGCTTATTGTAGGAATATTGCTGAGGATATTGTCTGTTTTGTCATTAGAGTAGCTCATATATTGTTTTATAGCAGATCTTTTCTTTTCAAAATTCCATGGTCAGAAAAGCCAAACAACTAGTAGGCATTTATCTTTTTTATTATAATGTATTGTATTTTTTTAAGGATTTATTTTCTTTCTTTTTAAAGATGGTTTAGATTACATAGATATAACATTGAAAATATAGGGGATTCCCATAAACCCCCTTCCCTCCCCCTCCTAGATATTTATCTTTAACTTGACCTTTGGTACATACTTTTTCCCCCTCCCTGTTATCTACTTCATCCTGAAATCTTTTTAAAATTTTAAAATAATTTAAATAATTTTATTTTTAAATTTCCTTTGCTACACACTTCGAATTATTTTGAGAATGAGGTGAATAAATAAAACAACTGGGAAATGCATTGCCTGAATTTGAAATCTCAAATTTCTTTGTGATTCAAATATTTTTCACAAAAATTAATCCTTAATAAAAACTCCACTTATTTCAAATAAATGCCAAGTTTGATAAAAGTAATAAAGATCAAATCATCAAATTTCTTAAATTCCCAAAACTGATTTGTCACTGAGTTTCTTGTCTTGGTTAAAATATTCAGCAGTTCTCAATCAGAAGAAGAGTAAATTCAGACCATTATTCCATTGTTCATCTACGAGTGCTTCTGAACATGCAGTCTCTGATTCAGCAGAATTGGACTTTCACGCTTTCTGAGAGTGCATCATAAACCGAATCTTCTAGGGGCCTCATCTCAAAGCCAGAGAATTCATTGGTCCCTCTCTTTCTTCCATCGCCCATATCTACGTATTCAGAGATTTTTCTTTAGCCCTGACCCTCTCTTTATGTTCCTTCTGTCACTGCCTTACTTTAGTAGTTTTTTTTTTTTTTTT
>JAQZBX010057228.1:0-18016 GCA_029593785.1 Cabassous unicinctus
CCTATAATTGAAGTCTTTATTAATCAGATTCAAGTGATTGGTCTGACAAAACATGAAGCAGCAAAATTTGGGGAACTGCCCATTATAAGTAATGGAATTTTGGTTGAGAATTCTCAGTGGCTTTATACATAGGGGAATATGTGTGAAAAGATAAGCTTACTCGTTTTTATATCACCTAGCAATTTTATCAAGTGTTTTATTATTAAACCTAATTAAATTTTCTTTAAAATCTACTTTTTGTTTAGTTTTTTTTTTTTTTTTTATAAGGCAGACCTTTTTAAAAGCCTAAGCAAAAAAATAAAATAAAAAAGCCTAAGTACTTTTAAACTTAGTGGCTGTGATCCCAGCTTCTTGGGCCATATATGAAATCTGTGGCTTCATTCTATTCATATCAGTGTGTCTAGAGTGAATGTCAGATGAAAATCCAGACTTGAAGATTAATTTTCTTTTATGACTTTTTCCATTTGCTGCCCAAGCCTCTGTGGCAGCCAGCTTGAATGCCAGTTTATTCCCAATGTGGGTTAGGGCTTGGAAAAAGGGACAACATTCATACCATCAGGGACAAGTGCATATAAAGACCAGGGTAGAAATTTAAGGATCATCAATTTCAAATCCCTGGATTTATAGATTAGTAAATTGAAGCAAGGAAAGATAAATTTTTGTTCAAGGTCAGATACCAAGTATATCTCAGACCAGCACCTGGAGCCCAACTTTTCATACTTCTACTCCTGTGAGCTTTCTATCACACCTCCACCAGCCGTGAACAAGGATGCCATCCTCAATAATGTAGTGCACATAATTGTGTAGTGCACAATTATGGTATTTTTCTGGTTTGTCTTACTTTATTCATAGTAGTAAAATAATTATTTTAATTTAGTCAAATATAATACACTGAAATATGAAGCTTGTTCAAAGCATCTGAATATTAAATTCACAAGTTACTTACAAGAGCAAGGTAGCAAGGCTACAATTTTTCCATTAAAGTGAAGACATATTCCTCCCACCAACTCCATAATTTACCAATTTATTGCCTACCTTTCCCTCTATGATATGCTATGTAGATATAACCTAATAAACTGTATTATATAATTATTATGAAGGCACAGAAGGAATGGAAAGGCTACCAAATATCTGGTAGTGTTTATTTATTTTCATGTAGTGTATACTCTTTAAAACCTAAAAGGTTTAACTGGCATAACATAACAGAGAAGTCCATTTGGGATCATATCAAGACATAATTGATATGTAAGCTAATTTAATTTATTCCATTTGCCCTTCAAGATTCAGAGAAAAATCTCTGTTTTTAATCAAGTGAGAAACCAATCCCATAGAGCGCTAGTGTTTGATACCTTGGGTTTAAAACCAATTTGAGCACTTCTTGTGAGGCTGAACAAGTTATGTCACCTGATTTACATCCATTTTTTCATCTATAAAATGGGAATAATCACAGCTCCTTTACAGTGTTGTTTTAGGAACACTGGAAGGAAATGTATATAGAGTGAGTGACTCAGCTACTCATTATTATTTACTGTCTCCTCCATGCTGTGCAATATTTCACAGATATTACATATATAACCTTTATTTTCTAATCCAAGAGAACCTCAACTCTTCAAAGGCAACAAAAATATCTCTTAAAATTTCAATGTTTATTAAAACAGTATATCAGAAATGCCAAGTTTAACAGCTAATAGATAAATATTTTATTTTTATAATCTTTCATCCTATGAATATCTCTGTGTACTTCCAGAATTCCCTGTATTTTATATATTTCCTCCTCTTCTTCTTCCACAACCACCATCATTCAAGGTAGAAACATATCCACTCTCATTTCAAAGGGAGGAAATATTTAGTTAAGAAGTTGAGGAGGGCTGGGTTTATGAACAATGTTTTCCAAGAAGTTACAAGTACTTAGCATGCACTGTGTACAGGATACCATCTCTGTGTTCTTATCCTGAATTAACTGGTTAATTGCAAATCTTCATTTCCCTAGGTGATGTACTGTGATGCAAGTCTAAGTGGACCTAGACAGTATTTAAAACTGAGATGCAAAGAGCTTGTCTTGTAAATGAGATGTTTATCTGCAAGTTGTGCTTAAATTATGTTTACCTAGCTTGCATTTTCTCCTTAGTTTAACATTGTACAATTACTTATTTTGATTTTCTTTGTACCTTCCCTCATTCAAACCTTTATCATCTCATGTTAGGACAACTCCAACAAATTCCTATGTTATCTCTCTGATGTCTTTCTTCCACTCACACATCCTGAATTACCCATTGGAAGTTAGGGTAATTAAGTTACTCCCAAGTATCTATGGGTTGAATTTGGGGACTCCTTATCTTGTCATTCAATGTTTTCACTGCCTTACCTGAGACTAGACTTCCTAGTCCATATTTTACAACAGCTCTGCAGTGTTTTCAAATGGATCACCTCATGGGATCCTAAACAAACCTTTGGCTTTTTGCCTCAGAATTTCTTTCCCAACTCTCTTCTCCCTTATCCTTTGCAACAGGAAATCCTAATCATCATTTATGTCCTAGTTAAGTCCCTGTTTCCCCATCACCACTTTCATATAGCTAGCTTTTTCCTCACATGTCAGTGATTTTCAACTGTGACTGAATATAGGACTCTACCTTAAAAAAAGACTGGCACATTTCCCTGACTCCCAGAGATTTGCATTTAATTTGTCTGGGGTGTGGTCTAGGTATTTGGATATTTAGACCCTCCCCAAGTGACACTAGTGTACAGTTAGAAGTTAACTATGATCTCATGCATTCCAATTATACATTTCCTGCATAGTTCACTAAGCAATTTAACAAGACACATACCACCTTTGTGATATTTGTGCAATTTTGTTGTTTTAGGGGGCTTTATCTGCTTCTGTATAAACTTACATATATTTATACGCAGCTAGTTGCGATATAGAAAATTATTTTATATTTTTACTATCTTGTTTAAATATAACATAGGGAAAAACAAAAAAAAAACTAATTTAAATTCCCATGAACGTACCTATTTTAAATTTTAACTATATAAATTAAATTAAGATGAAAATCTCTTCCCCTCTTTGTTTCCACTCATTGTACCACCACCACCAAAATTAATCGCTCTCAGCAAATTGTTGCATGGCATTTCAGATAATTTCATAAGAGAAGGAACAGCAAGTTCAATGGCTCTGATTATGCTTGGTGAGTGCTGAGAACAGTTAGGAGGCCAGTTTAACTACAGAGGATTAAGCAAGGGGAGGGTGCCAGGAAGGAATTGAGGCCATGCAACACCAATGGGGACAATCATTTACTACATTGTAGGCCATTCTTAGGACTTTGGCATTTACTCTGAGATGAAGAGGCACTGGTAAGTTTGAATAGAGAAATGACATGATCTGACAGATTTTTGAAAGCTTTCTTTGCATACCTAGAGTGAGGAGCTAGAGTCCGTGTTACACATAGATTGGGGAGAGATGAGGGCAGAGGGAAGAAGCAAAATACTAGTTGGGAGGCTACTGCAATAATCTAGGGGAGAGATAATTGCGGTTTGGAACACAGAAGTAGGAGTAACGGTGGGGAGAAGTATTTGGATTCTGCATATATGTTGAAAGTAGCACCAACGGGATTTGTGGGTATGAGAGAAAGAAAGTTACTACAGTTGACTCCAAGGGTTTTGAATTGAGCAAATAAAAGGAACTTCATTACATACTAAAGAGATCACTTCCTTGTCCTTATCTGTAAAATGGAGACTAATATATCTACATCAGTATTGTTGATTATATTGGAAAATATATGGAAAGTGTCTAGTGCATAACTTGGCTCTTAAGTATTCAATTAGTGATAGAATGCAGAGGGGGACAGAATCAGGGCAGACAGAGGAAGTTAATGAGTTTGAAAACCGAAACTACAGCCTGAGCATGTGGTGGCTATGAGACGCGAGTGCCCACTGTGCGCCACCTGACTTACATGGCCAGTTTAACTCTGTTGATCAGACTATGTGAAAAAAAAAGATCACTTAATGGGATTATTTATCCTGCATCTTAGGTACTTAGAAGGTGTTTCTAGAGAGGATTGGGAAATGCAACCTCTGCTAGTTGGATCACTGGGTGGTTAGTTGCATGAGTTCTGAGTGAGAGGTGTATAGACAGTCATAGGAAGTACACATTTAAGGATAGTAAGGAAAATTATTTACAAGGGGAAACAAACCCAGCACTGGGTGTCGTAACATGTATTATAAAAGCCAAAAGCAGTTAGTAAAGGAGAACCAAAACCATAGTTTCTGCTAAATAAAAGTCATTGTAAGGTCAGCAAGACTGGTAAAGAACGGGCACTTAATAATTACTTCTTCCACAAGTAAGTGAATGAAGAGTTTCAAAATATCAGTAATAAGAGGGATTTTGAGAGCCTCTATAGTTATTCAACATTTAACACAGTATAAAATGTGGCATAGCTTCAAATATGAGATATTGCATTTATTATCGTTCTGTGGCACAACCCTTCGGAGCCTTGTTTTCCTCATCTGTGAAAAAAAGGATAATAACTCTTAGCTCCAGGGTTTTAATAAGGATTAAATTTGTAAAAAGGTCTTAAATCTTGAATGTTTAGGGTCTGGAACATAATAAGATTCCAATAAATGTCAACTGCTAGGTGGAACTGAAGAAAAAAATATCTGAGACTAAGGAAGGATGAGATGTGTTTACAAATCCCTGATGAGGAGAGAGTGGAATATAAACAGGATCACACAGATGGCCTACAAATTGCTAATGGCTCCAGGTGTCTATATTGCTTGTTAAGTAAACCTGCATATAATTTATCAAAAGTATTATTCAGGTCGCCCCATCTAATTCTTTTTGTTACTACCATTAGTCTGAATTATCGTGCAACTTCAGGTATTGTAAATCAGACATGCTTGAATCAGGTAGACTTAACTGTCTACCTGGCTGTGATTTGGAGACAAGGCAGGAAATATACCTGTTGGATGACAGGTTACAGAGGCAAACATGAAAACAGTGATTACCCAAACAAGCATTATTGTCTATTATCAGATAACTGAGTTTTATATACTGGGATCCAAAATGATAGGCTTCATATTCTGGTTAGCTGGAAAGTTTTCCAAGATGGTAACTAAGTAAACACTGTTCTTATTTGGTTGATTCTAATCAGTCTTGCCATTCCTATAAGTGAATCCATTAGATTTGTGCTAATATTTTCTAACTAATGCTATACCTACAAGTGAATTAAAAAAATTAGAAAAACAAAAGTGCTTTGTTCATGCAAAGTGCTCAATAATATCGTAGTCATTAAACATATTATTGGGAAATTGATTGCATTACCAATTGGTGGTTAAAAACCTACGTCAGTATTTCCAGCTGGATTTCATGAAATACTAACTCCATATCCTGGTCCTTTGCCTGTTTTCCCTCAGATTCTTCCTCTCTTTCTCATTATCTACTCTGTAACACAGGGGAACTGCATTTCCCAGGAATTCTTATCAATCTTCAGGCTAATATCAATGAATATGGGGTCTGGCGAGACCTGGAAGGTCAGAGGAAAGGAGAATCTAGGGTATTTCTATTCCTCAATCTCTGTGCCTGGAATGGTTTCTCCAACAGCAGCTGGAGCTTTCCTGCAGTTGCAGGCTTCCACAGGACAGCCATAACTGCTGTTGTCGCAGCTCTTCAGGCAGGCCCACCATGCTTAGGCTTATGTCCGGTAACCTCAGATCATGGCTTCCAGGATGCCACCCCTCTCCCTAGAAGTAGTCATAGCTTCCTGATGTTGCTAACCTTTGGGTCACCTCACTGTCCCATTCTTTGTAATACACTCCCTTCATTTGAAATATCAAGGGTGGTTTCTATTTTCCTGATTGGATTTGACTTTTCTACCTCAAAAGATATTAAAAAGTGCTGATTTTAAAAAATAAATTGACAGTAAAAAAATAACTCAGACGTGTTTCTTGTCTGCAGAAATCCCAAAAAGTCTTTAATATGGTATAGTACAGAGTGGTTTTCTCAGTGAGAAATGTTGCATGTAGAATCCCCTTATTACTCCAAAGAACTTTTATTTTTCATGAAATATCTACAAATATTTCATGGAAATAGTGTTACACAGAACATAATTTGGAAATGCTGATAAAAAATAATATATTTACAGTCTGAAACTTTTACATATGTAAGATAGAATGAACCATTTTTTATGCTTTCCACCCGCCGTCATTTGACACATTCCTAGCTGGAAAAAAAAACCCACAAAAAACCTTAAAACAAATATCTGTAAAATTAAAGGAAAAATGAATGGACTTTAGCACACAAAAATCATCTCCCTCATTTTAAATATATTTGAAATGTTATGGTGGACAAAGGCAAGTTATTACATGCTAAAACACATTTTGCACAATTGGTAATTGGATCTAATTTGCAGGGTTTGCACCCTGGAAATGCCACTGCATTTCATTTATAATCAAACTGACTGGGTTTGAAATGATAATAAATGTGCCAGATTGGGAAAAAAATCCAAATGGATTCATACAAGAATGTTATTAACTTGGAAATGGTTCAATGGACATTTGGCATTTTCATATTGGTAGGTTTAATTTGTGGAGTGAGAACAATAAGCTAGAGAGATATAGAGCTCTGCATTTTTGCCACTTTAACATTTATGTTTGTCGTTTATGAACCTGGACTGAGAATTGATTACATTTCTGCCTTGTAGCTTTGGGTTTTGTAACACATGGAAGTTTTGTTCTATTCACCTATTTACTTTGTAGATGGTCAGTTTAAATATAGACTTCTCTATATGGGTAGTTATCTAAAACAAGAGTAAGAAAAATAAGAATAGTAAAGGTAAGGGCATCTGTAAATAAATTTAATGCTAAATGCTATATACTTAAATATTCAGCATGAAGCATCTGGGGTTTAAGGCCCCAAGGTACATTTTACAAGGCAAGATAAACATATATGTGTAAAGGTGAAATAACCATTTTAATTATGAAGTTGGGTGAATCCGGAATAAATATCAGGAAATAGTGAAGTACACAGAACAGAGTTAGATGAGCTGAAAAGCAAAAAGAATTTCAATGAGCAAAGGTCTACAGACAAAGCAGAGATAGCATCTTAATATCTAAATAACAGTATAAATATGAGTGAATTTTCTCTAGGTTATCATTTTCTCTGAACTGGGAGTTAGATTTGGGTTATAGTGCCAAGCTCTGACATAATTGGGTATGTGACTTTGGGCTAATTACTCTACCTCATTCATTACTTTGTTCCATGAATATTTATTGTCCCACTCCTTTATGACAGGCACACAGCTAGGTTAGGGGGATTCTCATTAAGCTTATGTTACAAAGGGTACAGGAGAGGGAGAGGCAATGAGGAAACAAACACACAAATATATACATAAGAGAAATGCCAGAATTAAAACAGGCTGATGAAACAGCAAATGACTAAGTGGCTTTTCAGTTGAGTGGTCACTGATTGTTTCCATGAGTAGAGCATACCAGAGCATGGCATATTCCAATAGCCATTGTGGGTGAATCACAATTGGAAAGGGAGAAGGAAAGGAAGCAAGAGATCATTTCATGATTATAATCTCTACAGAACTCTCTTTTCTCATTCACAAAGTGAGGTGTTTGGGGAAAACGGATTTCAAGAACTCTTTCAGTTCTATGATTAAGATGAAATATGACAAATACATTAGAAAAACAAGAAGATACCAAGAAAACACAAGATGATTAATGGAGTGTCTGGGAGGGAAAACAAATAATAAAAATTCAGTAGTGACTGTGATTTTGAATACCTGTCATCAAAAGAGTAGTTCAACTATAAAGCAAAAAATGTAATAGAAAATGCAATTTATTACTTCAGTAATTTTTAAAAATCAACTTTTCTGTATTTCTCTTCTTCGTATTTTTACATATATTTTATTCATAAAATCTTGTTTTTTTCATCATTGTGCATTTCAAAGTATAAATCATTTTTATTCAATTACTTTTTCACTTCTATTACCTGATCTGCTAAAGATAGAATAGCTATCAATAAATCCTGCAGTAATTCCCATGCCATTATTATCATCTTTAAGCATTTTCCACAGAATTTAGGTCTCTGGGATGCTATATTACATGGAGAAAATAACATATCAGTGCAGTGAAAGTGCACGTGGGGAGAGAGCAGCTCGATGGAAATGAAGAAAGCAATATTTCGGAGAAGGAGAAATTCTACTCAGCCAATCCCATTGGGTGCTCTGAGCTGAGCTGCTCATTTACAGTTGTTTCAACTAGAAACAAGGGACCAGGCCTTTGTATACCACTCATCAACCACTCAGTGGATTTAGGCTGCCCTCAGTAGTGGACATACAGGTGAGACAGCGCCCTTGGCAGAGAGAGACACGGTTGTGAGACATCAGCAACCAGTGCTCCTCACAGCTGGAGAATGAGGGCCTGCGTTCTAAGGGGGCATCTGGGTGGTACCCCACAGTATCGACTATGCCTGGCCACTAGGGACACTAGAGTGCAGAGCAGCAGAAGAAACACAGGCACCAGGCTTGCTGAACAAGGTTGGAATCAGGCCTCTGTCACTAGTTAGGAGATTTTAAGTTGATTTTTAACTGACCTCATTTATTTTATGGTCTACAAAATATTTTTTTTAACACAGTAAATAAACAAAGATCATCTCTATCCTGACCTCTGTGTGCCTCCCCAAAGATAACTCAGAATGGGAAGCCAGACATGAAAGCTATTTCTTAAATTTCATGACTCTTATTGGGCTTTCCAGCAGGGTCCCCATGGCTCACACAAGGGCATACTCTCCATCTTCCTTTCCACATGCACCTGGAATGGTAAAGGGCCAGGACTAGCTCACTCTCTTTCTCCCCAGATGTTCTCTCTTTCTTCCCTGAACAATCATGTTTGAGGCTGCTATTCTTAACCTGAAAAGGCTGGGTAGACCCAGCCAGTTCTGCACTAGACAATGGGACAAATGCTACCTCCATTGCTTCTGGCACAGGCAGGTAAGATGTTCTCTGTCCTTACTGATGTGACTACAAATACAGAGTTTAGGGAAGAAAATAGTAGTAGCAGACCATTCTTGACCCTTCAGGAAAATCAAGCTCAAGCAAAGAGTTTAGTTTCTCCATTTATTTTCTCTGGCCTATTTGAATTTTCTTTAAACCAATGCTCTAGCTATTTAGAAAAGTAAAGCTATATTGTCTATAAAAACACAATTTATTTCTACTTTAGAGTCTTCTACTCTGAGTCACTGAATTTGCTGTTAAACTTTGAGTGTTTCTACAGTCATATCCCACTCACTTATTTTCATTGGTTCAGAAAATATTTATTAGACATTTACTCTGTGCCAGGCCTTGGACTGAGAAGAAGACACAACGATGAATTAGATAGTTTCTATCCTCAGCTTTAATTGTGAAGATAGACAATTTAGCAGGTAATTATGATAATGTTTGATAAGTGTATGCAATGGTAGTCATAGGCTATGGTCAAGTGCATATAAAAGGCACAGCCCAGGGAGATCATAAAAACCTTCCTGGAGAGAGAATTTTTCAGTTTTAATCTTTTGGGATGAGAAGGAGTTATTGAGATAAAAGGGGTCATGGGGAGGAGGTGAATAGGGTTAGAGAATTACAGATGAAAGGACCAGGTAGAAAGGCTTAAGAGACAGAAAAGGGAAAGTGTGACCTATATGGAGACTCTCATGTGTCTCACTGTTATTAAGGCTAAGAGTGTACGTATGGAATTATGAGAGATGAGGTGTCAAGCTAAAGAGTTCAGACTCTATCCTGAAGGCCTTGTTGAGACATTATAATTTTCAAGCACTGACCAAAAAATTAGATTTGTCTTTTTAAATACTTTAAAAAAAATTTTTAACATCATGCTAACAATTACAATATTAATAACTGATACTCATGTTTATTTATATTAACTATATGCTGAGAAATTTATAGTTACTATCTCAAAACTCACAACAAAAATCTTATGAGACCAGGACTATTACAATGCCCGCTTTACATATATGAACTATGAGATTTAGGAGTGCTAAGTAATTTGACCAAGATTTGGCTGACATAGGGCCTGAATTTGTGGGAGTACAGTATGGTGTCAGACAAAACATGTAGAGGTAATTAGGTAAGAAATGATGAGATGGGAGTACATAGAAAATAAATGAAGGCAGTTGCAGTGAAGATAAAGAAAATGGGGAAAGCTATATAGTGGTATTAAGGAGTAGAATCTGTGGGATTCAGTAATAACTTGTGTTGGATGTAGGAGATGGAGCAGTCTAGAAAGTTCCAACTTTCTGGTTATGGTGATGGGTGGATGGTAATACTGGGAGGCAGTAGGGACTGGAGGAAACTCTAGGGAAGACTAGTTGCAAAGATAAAAAATTAAGATCTATGCAAGTTTAATTTGAGGTTTTGTGGGACACTTTAATGATAATGCTAGGCTTAGCATTTTAATGATAATAGTAGACTTTTGGATATGTAAGTTCAACTAAGGAGCACTATCTGAGACACAGAGAGTGATATGGGATTCATCAGATGAGGAAGAATAATTGGAATTACGAGAATTGTGCAAGAAGAGTTAATATAGAAGGGCTAAGACTGCTATCCTCAGAAAGGCTGGCTTGCAAGGGTAGTCCTTGGTTGGTTCTAGGAACTTTGCTTCTGAAATGCTACCTGAATACATCATTTCACTGGGTCTATACTATTTGTACAAACAATGTGTTGATGAACACCTGAGCACCTGGTTTCCTACTGGAATCCAGATTGCATGACCAGCTCCCAATTAAAAATCCCAAACTCTGAGACTGAAACAGGTTTCTCTGGGCATAAATATGTTGCAGGAGTGGTTGCATTTTCACAGTTGGAGGGAGGGTGCATTCACAGGTAATCTTACTCAGTGAGTACTGAGGGTGGAAACCAGATTTCAGTAGGTTTAGGAGTATGTGGTGGTTAAGGAAGTGTGGGCAGAATGTAGGTTTCTCTTCCAAAAACCTGTCCTTAAAGAAAAGAAATATTTAGGGAAATAGCAAGAGAAGATGTATGGTTTAGAAGAATTTTAGAGTTGAGAATGACTTAAACATGACTATAGGCTGTGGGGAAGAACCAATAAAGAGCAAAGATGAAGATGCAGACTAGAAAAGATTTTGTGGATTGAATCATGTCCCCTTTAAAGATAAGTTCAGTCCTAATCCCAAGTCCTGTGGGTGTGAACTCATTTGTAAATAGGATCAGTGAAGATAAGATGAGGGCAAATTAAATCAGGGTGGACCTTAATCTAGTTGGACTGGAGTCTTTATAAGCAAATAAATTTGGACATGAAAGTAGAAGCCAGAAGAGGAGATGGAAGGAGGTAGGCCACCATGTGACAGAGGCAGAGACTGATTGCCAGTAAGCCACCACCAAATGCTACAGACACTGGAGAAAGCATGGCCTGCCAATACTTTGGTTTTGGACTTCTAGCCTCCACAACTATGAGACAATAAACTCATGCTGTTTAAGCCAACCAGTCTGTGGTATTTGTGATAGCATCCCTAGAAAACTAAGACAAAAGAGATCCATTAGAGGAGGTAGGACAGGCCATATCCTTAGCAAGGTAGCTTGGTTTGCTCTAGGTCCAAGAAAGGACAGCACTTACAGAGATAAGAATTAAGAAAAGAATATCTATGATGTGTACATAGGTAAAGTTGTGAACAAAGGGAGACAGGATCTTGAGGGCGTTTTGTCTAATAGCTTTGTCTTTTGTAAATGTCATGTTTTGTTTCTCTGTGAATTGGGGGATTATTTGATATCCAATGTTCAAGTCAATCAAAAATTTCTATGACAGCCAAATTAATTTAATTTCCACTGAATTGAGTGTTGGTTGGCTGAACTGATGAGTCATAAGGACTCATAGAACCTCAGAATTGGAAGAGATCTTACAACAATCTATTCTAGACTTCCTCCCAATAAAGGAATTGGATCAATGATATCCTTTTTCTGTGCTCATATAGCTTCTGTTTCAACCCTTCCAGGTAGGGTATCTCACAGTATATAACAAGGCTACTCACGTCATTGTTGGGCAGAACAGTCACCAATATATTCTTTCCAAAGACTTACCATTTTCTACTCTATAATGTCTGCCCTTTGTCATTATTAATTTTTCATCCTGCATCTAACCAGTATTTATTTTCCATTTTCCACATGGGTGGACTTCAAATATTTGAAGACATCTATTATGCTGCCATCAAGTCTTCTCTTCCCATGGATACATGCAGTCAGCTCCCTTAACCATGCTGATCAAATGTTTATTTCTGGATACTTCACCATACTATTTATTTTCCTGGAGCATAATTTTAATGATACCCATAACATTGGACACAATGCACTTGTACTCTCAGACTGTACAGTTTATACTAAAGAATGTGGGCTTTGTAGTGAGACAGACCTAGATCTGCATACTTGACCACAACTTGTGATTGTGTAGTCTTGGGAAAGTTGCTTAAGTTATTGAGACTTAGTTTCCTCCTCTATAAAATATGAATAAAGAACACCTTAGTCATGGGGCAGTTATGAGGACTGAATGAAATCAAATAGATAAAGCATATATCATAGTATTTAGAATATATTAAGTACTCAATTAATATTTATTATTATTACTTCATTCATTTTTTCCTGAATGACCATCAGGCCAACAAATTTCTGCAATTACAAACTGAACCTGTTAACAGTATGTTGACCTTGCAGTGTAATATTATCACACATTCTAGAAATAACTCAGTTATACTACTAAAAGTGGGTCATAAATTAATATTATTTTCCTTATTGACACTAAGATAATATCAACTAAATGTATCCATTTGCTTTGTCTCCTGTTGTCTTGACTTTCTCATTCTTTTGTTAATTAACAAATATGTATTGATGCATACTATGTGTCAGGCACCATTTTAGGCATTGGATATAGAGCAAGGAAAAACACTCCTGCCCTAAGACAGTTTATTTTCTAATAGAGGAGGCAGAAAATATAAAAGATAAATAAGTAAGTTACATAATATATTAGATAGTAGTAAATGCCAAAGTGGAAAAATAAGGCAGAAATGGGGGCTAAGAAACCTCAGCCGCTTTTGGGGTGGGAAGAGATTTGAGCATTTAGATAGGGTGGTCAAGAAAGAACTACCTGAGGAGATATTTAAGTACAGTCCTAAAAGATAGGAGGAAACTAGCCATAAGGAGGAAGAGCCTCCTGAGCTGGAATGTGACTAGGGGTTTGTTTACAGCAGAATGTGCACTGAGGAATTGAGTAGACAATGAAGAGAGTTAATGTTACCAAACGTGTAGGGCCCTATTGGTCATGGGAGAGACTTTCAAAATGTGGCTCTTGGATCGGTAGCAGAAGCATCCCTTGGGATGATAACTCATTATTTGGGAATTTGTTACAAATGCACATTTTCAAGAGCCACTGCAGATCTAAAGTATCAGAACTTTGAGTGCAGCCCACAGCCATCTGTGTTAAAACAGGCCATCTAGGGGGCATTCAGATGCTGGCCACAGTTTGAGAGCCCTGGCCTCACAGGTGATAAAGGAAACTATGGGAGAAATTGAGCAGATAGATGAGTAGGATGATCTGGCTGAGACAACAACAAAAAATCACTCTACCTGCATTGAGACCAGTTAAGGAGAATTCCTGTTAATCTAGGACAAACGATGATGTTGTTTGTACTTGGTACTGGCTGAGGAGGTAGGTGAGAAGTGATAGAATTCTGGATATATCTTCAAGGAAGGCAATAGAATGGAGGGTAAGAGAGATAAAAAAGGCAGAGGAGACACCACGAGTTTTGGCCAGAGAACATGGAAGCATAGAGCTGTTATTAACTACTAAATCTCTTTTAGTAAAAGTAATTCTCAAATGAGACATTTTGGAAAGAAACAAATAAGGATTTAATTTTCTTTTCTCTTTATGCTTTATTCTGGCATAACCATATCAGAATTAATACAGATATCCAGGGAAAACAGTGAATAAAATGTTTAAATGATGTGTAAGAATAAATACTTTCCAGGCTTTTATAGTTGAGTTAAAACTTTTCATGTGAATTTTAAACTTATTTCTTATTTCTTAGAAATAGTCACATAAGGCAAGTTTTAACTCTGACCTGCCTTTAGTGATGATATTATTATTTATTAATATTATTATTTAATTTGCTGAGCAACCTCAATCAAAATTTGAAAACTAGATATTACCTGGCAACCATGCCTTGTTAACTTTTAATAATTATAATTATGCGAGAGTAGAAATGGATTATTATGAGAATCTATCTGACAAATTTCAGACTTCCTCCATATAATGGCCAAGCAATGACGCTCTCCTCCCCTTCTAACCTCTATGCTCAGAATTATAGCTTTAGTGACAAACTGACTTGGTTCCATTTTAAACTAAAGTGCTTCTTTTCACAATTAATACTTCTTCAATAATAGCATTGATGATTCATTTTCTAGACAGATAATTCCTGATTTCCAAATACAATCAATTTTTGGCTATTCATGCAGGTGAAATAGAGTTTTGGGGGAGGTCCTATAACTCCATATCTTTGCATATATTTTGCCTCTGCCTGGAATGTTCTACCCTTTCTTCCTACCAGAAACCAATTATCTCTTTCTGGGGAATTTCAATTGAGCCTTAAAGACTCATATTAATTATTACCCCCTACACCAAGGACTCCTTAACTGCTCCAGGCTAAGGTGATCAGTTCCTCCTTTGTATTGCCACTGTGCCTGAAGCACACCTGTAAGATAATATATTCTATTAAATATGGTAGTCTTCAAGTTTGTATCCTCCTCTAGACTCTGAGTACTTTGGTGTAGGGTTTTTCATGTGTTCTTATTTGCATCACCAATGCTTCACCATCACTGATGCCTAGCCATTATTTACAGAATGGGGATAAATGGCTAGGTGGATGGCTTTAGAGTGAATTTTGCTTTAGAGATGTAGGTAACTTTGACAATTATTTTGGCAAAGGAAAGAGAAAGTGAGCATGTGTGTTGACTTTATAGAAAGGAAGGTAATGAATAAAATATGATTATGATATGTGTGTGTCCCCTAATAATGAGCTAGATAATTAAAAGAGAGATAATATATCATAGAATATTAATGCCATATCCAGTAGTTTTACCTAAAAAAAAACCAGAATCAATCAAGTTATAGGCAGGGTAAAACCTATGAATTTTCTTGAGGAATAGAAACCAGTCGGGATAAAATGATATGATATTTTTAACTGTATGGAAGCTTATATTTGAGTAATTTTTATACAATCACAAGTTCTCTGCCCTTTTAACTTCAAAGGAAATTATGATTGTTATCTGACATAATATTGAATGAATAAGGAAAGTTTTAGTTTAAGGGCAGTCTCAAAACAATATCCAAATGAAAGCTTGCATATCAGTTTTAAAATAAGCTTTCATGAAACTGCAAAATAATCCTCCTTCAAATAGTCAAGATACCAAAGAGGAAATTGAAGATACAGCTGTGAACTTTTCTTCATAATGTCAAATCTAGGCCCCAAAATTAATAACGGAGATAACAGCAAACTTATAATTGAGCTTACCACATATGATTTTCATTCAAAATATTACTTCAAATCAGGAAAACTCATGTCACTTTTTAAAAGATGCAAGAGACCAGCCAGAAAGGAAATATCACCTAGTCTCCATTCTTCTCCAGGGATTACCAATACACACATGTTCACTTCAACATCGCAACTCCTCTCTGAATTCATTCAACAATACTGTCAGTTACCATTTTTCATCAATTCAAAGGTGCACTTCTGGAATTTTCATATTTCTGATATGAAAAGGTATATAAAAATTGTTAAAATGCCATAGATTAATTGACCCAATTTATTAAATTTTATTTTAAAAACAATGGTGCAGCTCATAATACATGACAGTCTTCGAGATTTGAATACATTAGTTTGAATGCCTAGTATTTGACAATTTTTTCAGTGTCAAGCCAGATTGTCATAACTGAACTAAAACAATCCAATTTCCATTACTTCAATATTACGTATTTCATAAATTCTGGATACCACCACGAAAAGTGTTCAAACAAAGGGAAGCTCAAAATTTCTATCCAGAAGAAAACATGAGAAGACTTCCTAAATCTCAATTTCTAGTCACCATTTAAATAAATGGCTAAATTTCCTTATATTTAGATTCTTCCACTTGATCTAAACATCATTAAATCCAGGAAAAATCCAGCTGAATAACAATATCATTTCTGTCTCAAACATAGTCATCACTGCTGATAAATACCTACAGCAACCTCCAGGAAAAATATTTAGGCTGAGAATTAGGGGCTGCATGACTGCCCTCACCTTCATCCCTAGAGAGAAGATGATGGGTTTTCAAAGTCATTCTTACACTGTTTCTGCTAATGCTCTGTATACTTATTATGGAGTGTGACCCATTGGCAATTCTCTGAACCACTCCAGTTATTTAATAAACATCATAACATTTTATGCCTTAGCATTCCTAATTGTCTTAACTACTTGGTTAGAACTCTGAAATTTTCTCACTTCAGTCCTTCTTCCTAACTTCTTCATGTCATCTGTTACTTTCCCTCATCGTGGCCTCCAGTACCCTAACATCTCCCTGTTCCTTCACTCCATCTATGTTCTTCTGTTTCTGAACAAATCTCAACCAATTATATAGGTCATAATTCCCAATTCCTTTATTTGTTGTTAAAATAATTACTTATAAGGACCCTTCTCCTTTTCCCCACCCCATAATAACCTGTGTTTCTTCTTCCTAGCATAGGTCTTGGTGCTTGTTCTACATTTATGTATGTATTTTTAATGAACTATTTTCTCCCACACGAGACTTAGGCACCATATGAACATGAGCCACTTTCAGAACAAATCATTTTTAAGGGCTGCTTAATAATCTTCTAAAGATTGATAAACCACTTTGTTTGCTTGAGTATTTAAATTGTTTACATTTTTCCATTATAAAAACATTCTAAGTACAATCTTAGAATTTTAGAATTTTTTAAAAAGAAATTTCCAAGAATAGGATTCATAGTAATTCATATCCACAAAGCTTTTGATACATAGTTCCAGATTGCTTTCTAAAAAGTAATTTCACTTCCCATCAGTCTATGATCTCTACCTCATCCTCAACATCATTCAAAATTGAAATTTTAAAAGGACCTTTGCTAATTTGGTAGGTTTAAAAATATACTTTTGGTTGGGGGTAAGATGGCATCAGTTTAGGAGGGCACTTGCTGACTCACTCTCTGAGGATGGCTGATTGGGGACAGGGTCCTGCCTGGGGGTCTGTGCTGGGGGCACATGGAGCAAGAATCTTGGGGACATCAATCTGGAGGGAGCTGGAGGTGAGGTGGATTGCTCGGGAAGGATTTGTGAGTTTCTCCCCTGCCTGTGGTGGTTGACACAGATGGCTGAGCCCCACCCTCAGGGAAAAAGGCTGGTTTGAGCCACGACTCCTGCCGGCAACCCGGTGAGAGGGAGCATTCTCCGAGAGTGGGAGGGTTCTGGCGAAGGGTCGAGAGGGGTTTCCTTCCTGTGGTTTTGGCTGCCTGGAACCCCTTGCAGCTTTGAGGAACAAAATAGCTGGCTTGAATCAGCACTAGGCAGAGGGGACTGGTGATCTGTTGAGGAAGTTGATTTACCTAGCTGCCCAGGGATACGTCCCAACTCCCACTGTCAACCTGGTGAGAGGGAGCATTCTCCGAGAGTGGGAGGGTCCTGACGGAGGGTGGAGAGAGGTTTCTTTCTGTGGAATTGGCTGCCTGGACACCCTCATGGCTTTGGGGAGCAGATAAGCTGGCATGAAGCAGTGCCAGGCTGAGGGGAGGGGTGAATCTGCTGAGGAAGCCTGATTTACCCAACAGCACGGTCATACTGAGGCTTCGCTCCAGAAGGGGCAGAGTCAGCCAATTTTATCGTTCTGCACTGACAAGCATCAGAGCTTCAGATCCCCTGGGGAGGCCAGGAAGTGGAAAGTGCTTGATTAGTTCCACGAGCCTATTTAGG